>NHYE01005069.1:0-12772 GCA_002938385.1 Gymnopilus dilepis | reverse complement strand
TGTAACCAATCTGAATTTCCAGATTCCTACGGGAAGTCATCCAGTTTCCTCTAAGCTCGCTATTTATAGTCCTGCTTTCCATAATTCCAGGCTGAGTAGTAACTTTGTTCTATAACGTTCACGACGACGACGCTTTTGGACCTATGTTATCTCGAAGGAGCGTGGTTGGCAGTATGGAGTCAAAAAAGCCGTACGCCTAGCATTCATTGGAACAGGTGCACGCTTGACAGGATGTAGCGAACCAGGATCATACTATGAGACACAGCTGGTGGGGTGCTCGTCCCCGCGCCCATACTACACAGAAACACGGCCCTCGTGGCATAGGATAAACAACGAGGAGTACTCCGAGTTTAGCCAGAACCCGAAGAAGCTTGTTGGTCAGAAGCTTACGCAAGAAGGTGGGCAGGAGATCTGGGAGGTGGTGGGTGTTACGCTCTTGGAGGAGGCTGACAACCGGTATGCCGTGTTGGAGAATGAGGCAAAAGAGAGGAGGCGGATGTTAGTGGATGATTTGATGAGGATGTTGAGAGAGGGAGAGTTCCAGGTCGCTGAGATCTTGTGAGTTGTCGCCCTGGCAAAGCCATGGATGGGAAGCAAGAGTTAGTAGGAAGAGTCCACTTCGACAATTTGAAGTCATATGTTTTCCTTAGGCGAGTCCAGCGGTCAGCAAGCATCTCTAAAAGAATGAATTGATACATTGCTACATGCCAGAGGGTGCTATTTGCTACAGTGAAAATGTGGTCGTCGTGCATGTCCTGAAGAAAATAAAAGCGTCATCTCGTCCGCCTCCTCGGATTAGTACCCGCCATAACTTCCGGGTCCATATGCAGAACTGTCTGTCGAAGGGCTGGTGGAGACCACAGCTGCCGCAGCCGCAGGGCTAGAGGCAGGGGGTGCAGAAACCGCAGCAGTGGGGCCAGTCGCGGCAAATGTAGAGGACAATAGGGGAACGGTGGTGACTTGCACAGCTGGAAGTGCTACGGCAGCCGAAGACGCGGCTGAAGAGACAGCAATGGCCGCAGAAGGCGTGGCTGAAGATACTGCGATGGGTGCAGAGGCTGCTGCGACGGAGGAAGCAGGAGAAGCAGGAGTAGGAATGGCGTCCCCTAGGATGCTAAGAAGCAGGCTTGAAGCTTGATCGGGAGACAAAGTTTGGGTGGTCGCTTCAACTGTGATTGGTGCAGGTGTAGCGGTGAGAGTTACGGTGACGGTAACGATGTCCGGGGCTTCCGTCTGAGTCGCTGTGGCCGCAGCCGCGGAGGTTCTCTCGTTATTCGGGTTCTGATCTGCTTTGCCTTTGCTTGAACCTGAGGACATGGTAGTGGTTGTATTGCCACCCTCGTTCGAATTTCCACTATCCTCGGTTTCATCGCCCGTAAGCCCACCAGTAGCACCAGTAGCGTTGATGAGCGACAAGGCGCTGTTCACGCTGGTGCACCTGAGAACCTATGAAGGTAGTCAGAATGGTTCAAACAAGCAAGTAAAAAGATGTGGTACATACCGTTCCTTGGGCTCTGACATTTGGAAGAGCAAAGCATGACTCTGTCTTTTGACAGAGCCCTTGGGAGGTGTCAAATTGGCCATTGTTGCATTTTGCAATGGCGTTCCCTATGCATGCCGCCTCTCCCGCTGGCAGTCACTAATATCAATATAAAGACCTCCGCGAACAGTAGACAATACACACATTGGCAAGAGTCTCCGGCTTTGATATTCTGAAACTGGGCGTTGAATTTCTGTGCAGCTTGGCCGTTCTGGAGGAGAGTAGCCGCGTCCAGGGCAGGTGCAGACAAGACCAATGTTGAGGCGAGGACAGAGATGATGACAGAAATTGCAAAATGCATGGTAGAAATACAGTGTCGTGAAAGATTGTCGTCTCGAATATGCCAATTGGATGAGAAGTGTGAATGCAAGTCTAATAAGAGCAGACGGGCTTCAATGAGCTAGCAAAGAGCACCGGGCTCGAGGAATATAGTAAGAGCTGAAAGAAAGAAGATGAGATGAAGAGTCTCAGAGAAGAGAATGCAGCCGCACTAAATTCATTTGACTGCATGGGCCTTCTTTATAATAGAAGAACAAAGAAAACCTGACGACACCGTTCGAACAATGGCCTGTTGCGATGACCGACCTCATTGTTGAAGCCCAAGGCACTTGTTCCCAAAATAGCAACAGATGGGCCAAGTTCCCCGGGACGGTGGGAAAATACCCGGCCACATCCGAGAGCCAGCAAAGGGATAGTGACAAACCCGCTGGTCGCTGTCCAACACATCGCCTCTCGACACCGACACTCAAGATGGTGAGTCCATTCAACGCCCACATGCTCAGCCGTCATTCCTTGTGCCGTCTCCATGCTTTTGGTGGAATTTCGTGGTGGTTTTGGGCTGGATGCGGGACTTGAGCTACGGATGATGTGTGGATCTTCGAAACGGCGAATCGGTCGCTCATGCACCCAATCTTTCTAGACCAAGAAAAGAAGAAATGGCGGCCGTAACAAGAAGGGACGTGGCCACGTCAACTTCATGCGCTGCTCCAACTGCTCGCGCTGCGTGCCCAAGGATAAGGCTATCAAGCGCTTCACAGTGAGGAACATGGTCGAGAGTGCGGCTGTCAGGGATATCAGCGAGGCTAGCGTCTACCAAGGTGCGTTTTCCACTTCTTCATGTCCTCGAGCTCCATTTTGAGCTCAATTTCATCCTTATAGAATACGCTATCCCTAAACTCTACATCAAAATCGCTTACTGCGTCTCATGCGCCATCCACTCGCATGGTATGTCGTACAGTCTTTTGCGCTAACGCTTGTCCCACTGAACTTTCTCTATAGTCGTCCGTGTGCGCTCTCGTGAGGGCCGTCGCAACCGTGCCCCTCCCCCTCGTATCAGGTGGAAGGATGGAAAGAAGGTCAACCCCGCTGTCGCTGCCGCTGAGGATGCTAAGGCTGGAGCGAAGGCCTGATTTTTCGATTCCACTTTTGCATTTTCTTTCGCGCTATCAATAAAATCGCTTGCACACGCTTTGAAAAACCCTTTGAGAGTTTGATCCCGTCTGTTTCGCTGAAGTTATCAGCTTCACTGCTGGAGGCTATTGAAAGCCAAATTCATAGCAGATTCGTTGCTGATCAGAACATTGAACCCACACATGCATCTCTTTCCCTGACGTTGAACTTCAATATCTATCATGTCAATTTCAAAGTCTTGCAAACCTGTTGGAAGAAATTGCGGAGGCTGAGGGACTCATCGACTACGTCCAAAGCATTGCATACCACTCATTCGAATCGGAATCCACAGGCAGTTGAGACAAGGTAACGAGAAAGTCTCCGAAGAATTTAGGCAAAACTCGTATTCAAATTATGAACAGGGATGTAGCTTTCACCACTATCTAGAAATTCATCATTGCCCTGAAACAAGGCTAGTGTTGCTAGCGAAAGCGAAGCGGAGATACTCTCCGACGTCGTAGAAGGAAGACCCATCCTGGCTCACGTTGGCAGATGGACGGGGGGCAAAGCGTCGTGGAGAAAGATGAGGATGCTGAGTCGCTTATAAGAAAACTTCGTGTTTGCAAGTGTTGAATGATGCGGTCGGCGGAGCGTGAATTGGGCATCCAGGACGTCGTCCAGGTCATCGCAGACGTTGATCATGACTATCCAGCTTCGATTTCAGTGAATGAATGGAGAAAGCCAGACAAGCCAAGGATCCGGCTATATAATTTGGATCCTTGGCGAGACTCTGTCACCAAGGCTCTTCTCATTTGGAACTCAGTTCTCTCGTTATCTCTTCTGTCTGCAATCGACAAATGAGAATCTGACCAAATGCCGCCACTCGGGAGGCCTAGGGACGCTCTGATTGTTCTGTCGTGGACTAGACTCTTCTCCTGACGCCCAACCTTATGTCTAAAGCTTGTTATATCATTCATTCCTGGACTGTCGATCATTTAAGGCTATCTGCAGTACCCTGGTCTAGTTATATGCCTGTTAGTACTCTACCTTTGTGGGCTTTGGCTCTGACATCTGCTGTAGGTATTGGCCTTTGCTATCAGGTCGATCGAAGCATCCATCACTTGGCCAAATCGCCAATCCTCTAGTCTCCCGTGATCGTTGGAGTGCCTTCAACCTCGAGGTGAATACCGACATAATGCCGCTGTCAATAGTCTTGTTCTCGAGGCTTGTCTGCATATCAAGTGACCATCACAGTTGGAGAGCTGTACATTCTAGTCGGATATGAGTTCTGTATCTGGTGTCTAATGTCACAGACTTGACTATTGCCTCTCACGATCTCTAAAGTTTCTGTCATTTCCCTTGGAAGTACGGAACACGCCTAATTCGTTGCGTACTATAGACGGTCTGCACCAGTAGCCCACCCTCATGTACGGACATTTCCGACAATCTAGGTCTCTTTCTACGTGAATTCAATGCGATGCTGGTGGAAGTTGACATGGGCATGTGCATTTGATGGTCAATTGATAGACAAGGACGTCATGAGTGCGTCGATGCTGGTCAGTGCCCATGTATTCTTTCGAGATCCGCTGAGAGATTTCGACATAGGCAGCTTCTTCGCATTTTTCCACCTCGATAGCAGTTTTCCTGTGAATCTTTGGGCTCGCCCATTGCCCCCTCTTATCTAAGACATATTACCTACCGCGGGGCTGAGGTCCCGGTGGGGTAAATATAGGTCTGCCGGAAATGGGGAGGAAGGTCTCCTCTTCCCTCTTTTAGCAGTAAAGAAGGCATCTCCTGAGACTTGTAGGAAACCTAGCGACAAGCTGCTGGGTATATAAACCTTCCCACCTTTTCCGAGGATTTTTCTTGGTCTTCAGAAGGATGGCTTTCGACACTGCTGCAGCCCTGCCTTTCTTAACGGCCCTCTCTGTGGTATACCTCGCGTGGAAGTGGTTCAACTCTGAAACCTATAAAGTGCGCAGTTCCTCGTTGTTTCTGAATTTCTAGATAACGCTTCGGTTCTTGTAGCTCAGGCATATTCCCACTGTCGGTTCGTCTGGCGTTATATCATCGTATTTCACCGCCCTTCGCTTCCTTCGTCACGGGCACGAAATAATTCACGAAGGGTATAACAAGGTGAGCGCCACTCATCTGTCCAGGGAGGCCGGAAGCTGACAATTACAAGTATTATGGCACTGCCTTCAAAGTACCAACGATGTCGAGATACCTGATCCTAGTCAGCGGGCCACAGATGGTTGAGGATATCAGACGAGCCACGGATGACCAGATGTCGTTCGAAGAGGCCGTGGCCGAGGTATCACCCTCCAGGCTTATTTTGTCGTCTAATCTCCCTCCCTTACCCTATCTTACAGACTATCCAGACTGATTATACCCTGGGTCGCCGCGTTCGCGTGGACCACTACCATGTACCAATCGTTCGGACACCTCTGACAAGAAATATCGCCATTCGTTTCTCAGATATCAAAGATGAGATAGTCACCGCTTTTTCAGAACTCGTGCCAGCCAAGGAAGATGGTCCGTTTGCAGCTCATTTCTATCCTGCTGTGCGTTAATGCCTTGTTAGAATGGGTAACGCTTCCGGCTTTGGCAACTATCATGAAGGTTGTTTGCAGAACAAGTAATCGACTGTTCGTTGGACTGCCACTATGTGGGTAGGATGGACTTCACGTTTTCATTGCTGATATATCCTCCAGGCAGAGACCCGGACTACCGGCAACTCAATGAACAATTCACAATCGACGTCATGGTAGGCGCCAGGATAATCAACGCGTTCCCGAAATTCCTGAGGCCGTAAGCTGCTACCCTTTCGAAATATATTTATACTGATCACGGGTAACAGCATTGTAGGGCAGGTCTTGACCAAGGTCCCTGCAAGCATCAAGCGCGCGGTTAATCATCTGCGCCCCCTGATAGAAGAGCAACTTGCACAGGAAGAGAAATACGGGAAGGATTGGCCTGATAAACCGGTGTGGCATATTCTTTATACTTGTCATCCGATCTCATGCAAAATTGCAGAACAATCTCATAAGCTGGTTATTGGATGAAGCCAAGGGGCCGCAAAGAGATATAGAGGACCTGGCCATCCGCGTCCTCACCATCAATTTTGCCGCCATACATACCACGACAAATGTGAGTCGTCTTTTATCCAAAGTCTATTCCTCTCCTTTTTCTAATTCTTTCTTAACAGGCCCTTACCATGGCTCTCTATAACTTGGCTGCGTACCCCGAGCATGCAGAGCCAATGCGTGAAGAAGTTCGAGCAGTCATTGAGGCAGAAGGGTGGAGCAAATTGTCCATGACGAAGATGCGCAAAGTGGATAGCTTCATCAAAGAAACGCAAAGACTCGGATTAGGTGCAGGTTCGTCTTCGTGATCTCGACTTCAATTAGGATGTCAAATTTTGTATTTTGTTGGCAGTGACTTTGAACCGCAAGGTCCTCCAGGACTTTACTTTTTCCAACGGTATAACAGTCCCGGCTGGCTCATATCTAGGCGTTCCGACATATGCTACTCACATGGATGACGTACGTGAATTTAACCTAGTTGGGACAACTTTCATTCAAAATTTCCATTGACAGCAAAATTACGAAACCGCACATGAGTTTCGTGGATTCAGATTTGCCGAAATGCGCGACGAAGAGGGCGAAGGTCTCAAGCACCAGTTTGTCGCTCTTAATCCCACCTATTTAGCATTTGGGGCTGGCAGGCATGCTTGGTGAGTGTTGTATGATTTCTCTGTGACACCTGCCTTATCTTCAACGTGTCAAGCCCTGGTCGTTTCTTTGCTGCCAATGAAATAAAGGCGATGTTGGCGTACATCCTACTCAACTATGATGTGAAATTTCCGAACAACGGCCCTAGACCAGAGGACCTTTGGATACAGGCGACCATCTCACCCAACAGGACTGCTCAAGTAATGTTTAGGAAACGAAAGACGGCGGGTGTCGTATAGATCCTGTCGTGTGTGTTTTCTGTTTATGTCAGTGTCCTCGTCTGTTCACGTCCAAGATGAAATACGAAGTTTTTACAACCGAAAATGGAAGCGCTGAACCAGAAATGTCAGAGGAATAAATCCCTTATATGGCAAATAGTATGAAGATACCTGCCGCATGCTGTAGCCGGATACAATAAGCCAGCACCACCCAAATGACCGAGGAATCTGTATGAAATCGAGTTGAAATCGACTGCCCGGTCAGGCACTCGGACCGCAGCCCTATTTGTGCTGAAGCAGTCTAAGCCTATTTCTGATCTATCAAGTGCCCACAACGGACCTGTCAAACAAGGATTTGAGAACCTATCGACCAATTGGCAGGTGGCAAATAAATACCCGTCGCTCGAGGTTGACCGCCCTCAAAATTCCCGTCAGTCTCAAAATGCCGTCGCTGTCTCCGATGGCAGCCTGCGTGCTCATAGGACTACTGACAAGCTATCTGGCTTCAAAATGGATGTCTGCAGCGACCCACCAGGTTAGTGTTTAGCCACTGCTTTTTGGCTAGGCAGACTTATCAATTCACGGTGGCTATATAGCTCAGACATATACCAACAATAGGCTCCTCCGGTGTAATCCTCTCATATTTTTACGCCTTCAAATTCATACTCTGGGGCCACGAGATGATTCAAGAGGGCTACAGCAAGGTGATTGTTTTGTAAAGGTAATTATCTACCTCCCAAACGAACTGATGTCGAACCGGCGATACCCTCTAGTACCACGGAACCGCTTTCAAGGTGCCTACTCTTTCTAGGTGGCTAGTCATGGTCAGCGGGCCGCAGATGATAGATGACATCCGACGGGCGACCCATGATCAGCTCTCCTTCACGGAGGCAGTTTCTGAGGTATGGCTTTACCCTCCATTTTCCGACGGTGCTAATTACCGCCCGCAGATCGTGCATACTGATTATACCATTGGACCACAAATACGACTCGATCCCTATCATATCGGAATTGTCAGGACGCCCCTTACAAAGAGCCTTGGGGCTCGGTTCTCAGATATAAAGGACGAGATAGTAGCAGCTTTCAGAGATTTTGTCCCTGCCAGGGAAAATGGTCAGCAAAGGCGCTCTCGTGCGCGACCTCTCAGTTCACCAGCACAGGCTCATAAATTCACGTAGACTGGCTTTCTATTCCGGTTCTCAGCACGTCGATGAAGATTGTCAGCAGGACGAGCAACCGATTATTTGTCGACGTTCCTCTTTGTGAGTAACGTCTCTAGCTCCAGATATTCTTGTCTCATCTCTTCCAGGTCGGAATTTAGACTTCACTAAGCTTGCTGAAGATTTTACCCTTGACGTGATTGAGGGAGGTTTGATAATTAACCTTTTTCCAGACTTTCTGAAGCCGTACGTAGATCTCGCATGGATGGCTACATGACGCTGAAGAATCGTTTTCAGCCTAGTGAACAACATTGTTACCAGAGTACCGAGAAGCATTCAGCGCGCCATTTCACATGCAAGTCCTTTATTCCAAGCCCAGCTTGAAAGAGAGCAGGAGCTAGGCAAAGACTGGCCGAACAGACCGGTGAGATTCATATGCAATCTACCTACTGCCTCTGTCCATGCAGCTTACCGGGCCTCGCCTTCCCTAGAATAACCTCATTACGTGGTTGGTGCAAGAAGCGCAGGACCCTTCACGACGGAACGTTTACGACCTTGCTGTGCGCCTCCTAACGGTAAACTTTACCGCCATACATACAACATCAGTGGCAAGTATTGTGGCGTCCAGGGTCATTAACCGAGCTGATCCCCGTTGCAGGCGTTGACGCATATGCTGTACGACCTCGCGGCCCATCCTGAATACGTCCAACCTATGCGTGAAGAAGTTGAAAAGGTTTTAGGTCATGAAGGCTGGACGAAAAGCTCAGTGTTGAAGTTACGCAAGCTGGACAGTTTTATCAAAGAATCTCAGCGCTTGGCGATTGGAGGATGTAAGAGCGTCTTCCGTTCTGAGTGGCGCTTCGTTAATATCTGATTTTTTCTACCAGTGCAAATGAATCGGAAAGCTCTCAAGGACTTTACATTCTCTAATGGCGTCACTGTTCCTGCTGGCACACACATCGCTGTGGCGACTTATGCCGCGCACATGGATGAGGTGACCCCTCGTTCTCTCGTAACTCCAACAGGCCGCTAATTTTGAGTCTTAGAATATCTACGAAAATCCCCACGAATTCCAGGGCTTCAGATTCGCTGAATTACGCCAGGGTGAAGGAGAGGATACCAAACACCAGTTAGTATCTCTGAGTCCAGAGTACTTGACATTTGGAACTGGCCGACACGCATGGTACGTCCACGTCTCGCAATTTTCTCTACGGCGCTAATTCATTCTATCAATAGCCCTGGGCGGTTCTTTGCTGCGACCGAGCTCAAGACGATGCTGGCCTATGTTCTGCTGACGTATGATGTCAAGCTGCCCGAGGGTTGTTCTCGACCTGCAAACTTTTGGTTCCAAGCTACATCTTCTCCTAATAGGAAGGCGCATGTGTTATTCAAGAAGAGAGCATTGTAGTTGCTAGTCGACCTATACTGTGGCACTGTGTCTCTATAGCATGGTCGTTAAAGCACGACAAAATGATTGCGCCTTAGGAATTAGGAAGTGGCAACCTACATATATACCCTGCATATACCCTTTGCGTCTGAACAATAGAAGTACACTCCTTGTCGTGGTTGTGCCCTCTGCTATTCATAACCAAACCTAAAGTTTACTTTATCTCTCGTCTCTAGCACATATTAATTGTTATGAGTCGAATGTACAAGTTTTCGTTGACAGTCTACATCAGTCTACTAGTAACGCTTTGACATTGCCAGTGTTGAGGTATTGTATCGAATAAATCTAAATGACGAGAGCTGAAGAGTCGATGAAGAAGGAGCTGACATACATATTCCCAGAAATTCGAGTCACTAATCCATTCATATTCATGGTGCATGTCTGCCTTCCGTAGAATGAGCGCTAAAAATAGACCCCTCGTTAAGAACGAAGTTCACAAGATTACCCACCATCTGAGGAGCCTGTTTCGACTGACTTCCCTCTTCTGTAGAGCCCATTCTAGGTGCTCGGATCTTCCTTCCCGTGAATTGCTGAGAGTAAGGCCTCCACTGATAGAAAAAATCTCCAAGTCTATTTTTAGCCGCTATCGATATCAACAACATTCTCCCGTTTTCTCGTGGCCTTATGGTCTAGTAGCATGATTCCTGCTTTGGGATTTGAACCCTCAGAGCGTGCAGGAGGTCCTGGGTTCAATTCCCAGTGAGGCCCTTTTTATTTTAGAGCAATACATCGTGGCAGGATGTTTCAAGGAATTTTGCTACGATTTCTTATGATTTAATCGAATTTTACCATTGAAAACACCAGAGGCACCCAGATCGGCGCATTTAAGTCTAATTCAGAGGTCATCAAAGCACTCAATTGCGCAGATAGCTGTGAGGACCCCGAGATATCAGGAGACAACTAAAGGAGTGCGAATGCGAGGTATATTACAAAGGTCAAGTGATAATCTTTACTAATAATGATATAAGGAACGATCCAACGAAATTTGTGTCACTGCAATAACAAGCCTTCAAGTCCCACTGTTTACCAGGGTTGGCGCGACTTCCAGGAGTTCAGTTAAGAGTTCTGACACTTGCATTTAATCTTGAAGGTCGATTGACAACGGCAGAAATACCGACAAACAGAAGGTAGGTGATGACAGACTTGTGACAGACTAATAACTATGCGACACACGCTGTCTTCCGTTTCTTGAACATGACTGCAGCAGTCCTGTTGGGTGCAATGGTAGCTTGTATCCACATGTCGTCTGGTCTCGGACCGTCATTTGGGAATTTCACATCATAGTTGAGCAGGATATAGACGAGCATCGCCTTCACTTCATTGGCGGCAAAGGAACGACCGGGACTTGCTGCAATTGAGAGGAACGTCGTATCCAATTGAGACATGCAACACTCACCAAGCATGCCTACCGGCGCCAAACGCCAAGTAGTTGGGATTAAGAGATGCAAATTGATGCTTCAAGGCCTCACTGCCTTCGTCGCGCATTTCTGCGAATCTGAATCCACGGAATTCGTGTGCGTCTTCGTAGATTTTCTGTTTATGACAGAAGACTTAGAAAGAGGACGGATTTGCCCCGGCAAGTTTAAAATTACTCACTCCGTCCATGTGAGTGGCGTAGGTGGAAACGCCTAGATAAGTGCCAGCCGGGACCGTTATGCCATTGGAAAACGTGAAGTCCTTGACAGCCTTTCGGCTCATAGCCACTATCGGGAACAAAAAATAAAACCTATTCCCCAGAACCTTTGTGCTGAAGACGTACCTGCACCTAGCCCGAGCCTTTGCGTTTCTTTGACGAAGCTATCCACTTTGTGCATTTTTGCCATGGATGATTTACTCCACCCTTCCGCGTCAATAATTGCCTGGACTTCTTCGCGCATCGGAGTTACGTACTCAGGGTACGCAGCTAGATTAAATAGGACATTGGTTATGGCCTGAAATACTTGATTGTTGAGAGAGAAAACTGTGGTTGAGAAAGCGACTCACGTTCGTCGTAGTATGTATGGCAGCAAAATTGATAGTGAGGACGCGGACGGCCAAGTCCTCTACATCTCTTTGCGGCCCCTTAGCTTCGTCCAACATCCAGCTTATGAGATTATTCTACAACCTTGTATTGAGGAGAAAGAAAAAGGCATCACAGAAACAGTCGCACTGGTTTATCTGGCCAGTTCTTTCCATATTTCTCCTCCTGCACAAGTTGCTCTTCTATCAAGGGACGCAGATGCTCGACGGCACGTTTGATGCTTGCAGGAACCCTGGTCAATATACGCCCCACAATGCTATTACGGGTGGGTCATTATCATCGTTGGACTATTTGAAGAGGCAACCAGGCTTACGGTCTGAGAAATTTGGGGAACATATTGATTATCCTAGCGCCGATGACCACGTTGATGGTGAATTGCTCATTGAGTTGTCGATAGTCGGGATCTCGACCTAGGAGGAAGGGCATTCAAAGCACGAATGCCTCTTGAATCGTATCATACTCACATAAAGGCAGGCCAACGAAAACACGGTTGCTTGTCCTGCAGACAATCTTAAGCATAGCTGGTAGAACTGGGAGTGTGATCCATTCTAAAGAGGATCAGCATCACATCGGGGAAATTGAAGAGCAAAACGCACCATCTTCCTTCGCAGGTATAATTTCGGAAAAGGCAGTGACTATTTCATCTTTGATATCAGAGAAACGAGCGGCAATGTTTCTTGTCAAAGGAGTTCGAACGATCCCAACGTGGTAGGGGTCCATACGAATTTGGCGGCCCAAGGTATAATCGGTCTGGACGGTCTGTGAGGTATTGATTAGAGTTGGTCAAGGCAGCTTAGGAAATCGGAAGAAAGAAAGGAAAGGTGATACCTCGGCCGCAGCGTCTTCAAAGGATAAGTGGTCGTCTTTGGCTTGCTTGATATCTTCGAGCATCTGGGAACCACTGACTAGGACCAGATATTTTGACATCGTTGGTACTTTGAAGGCCGTGCCATAGTACTAACAAAGATCAGCCACTGTCTTTTCCTACGGAGGAGTGGTCTTTACCTTGGTATGTCCTTCATGAATAAATTCCCGCCCATGGCGGAGAAAACGAAGAGCGCTGAAATACGAGGAAATAATACCGGATGATCCTACAGTTGGAATATGTCTGAGCTGGAAGAACAGATGGGTTATTTTACTAAATAGGGTCCCGGAGGAGAGTACACACTTTACGAGTTTCTGAGTTAAAGCACTTCCATGCCAGGTATAGCGCCAAGGAAGCCGTAAAGACTGGCAGCGCTGCAAAGGTTTCAGCCATCATGTA
>NHYE01005068.1:0-12759 GCA_002938385.1 Gymnopilus dilepis | reverse complement strand
GAGCTCAATCAAAGGTTATGCTAATTTTAACCTGAACTGTTTGAATAGTTAGGGACCTCTTCCGGAAGCAGATGGTCGATGTCAATGTCGGCGCCAGCGAGACACTTGACTAAGGGATTGTAAACATCTGCAGGATTTATGGTAATAAAAAAACTGGGCATGCCCTTCTCAATCATGAGCCCTCGAATCTCATTCCTCATGGCAATACGAGAGGCAGACGAACCAGGGACATTTGCTGTGACCGTGTTGACCTGTTTCATGAGGTTAAGTACCTTTCTCTCCTCCTCATTGTTTGCTGTTACACTATCACCATGTGAAATTCTTTCAGTAACTATGTGCACGGTCTCTGCAGACACGGAAGCGAAATCGGACGCCAGAGAGTCAAAATTGGATTTCCGTACTTTCAGGCTCGTATGGAGAAGGGCCGCACGTCTTTGTAGAATATTGAAAGCCGTGAAATGAAAGGAGTAATGCTCCTGAAATCGTCGATCGGCGAGGCTAAAAAGATGCTTGACGTGACGTTTCATGGATATTGCTGTGCTTCGCGTTCTGTCTTCAAAGCCACCGATGCCATAGGGAAAAAGTGAAGGATAGATCATGGGAAATAAGTCGGGATTGAAAAACTCATTGACCGGAGTGGGATCGTGCGGAATTTGTATGTAACCTCCCCCTCGTTTGACGTGTCTCAAAGCAGCTGCACGAAGTTCGTGTGCGGGGGCATGGCCCTCAACATCTGTTACCACCACATTCTCAAAAGCGACATCATGCTGGATATCTTGGGCTAATTGTGAGCTAACATCCTGAACGGGAGGACGTGGTTGATCAGATTCGTCGTAGCGTGCTGTGAGGAAGTCCGTGGATTCTGATTGAGCAGGCAGGATGTGTTCGATATGGACAGGCAAGATGCCATTCTCTTCTAAGTTATCAAGCACTGGGTGATTAATGACAACATCATGGTACAAAGGGTTATGCGACTTCAACCAAGCCAAAGCGTTGCGAACCTTCTCACGTCGAACACACAGCGGGTTTGCTTTCTCGCGTAGCCACTGAGGAGTAGGCGGAGAGGAGCCAACAAATAAAACGCAGACGGGTGTGACAATGTCGTCGAGACTCGGAGGAAGCAGTTTACTTATCTCAGATGGCCGCTGGGGATAGACGATAATGTGACCTTTCATGCCGCGTTGCACGTCCGGAGTTGCAGTTTCTGTACCATCTTCCTTGCTATTGAGCTGAACAATCCAACATTTTGCACGACATCGTGCAATCATCGCCTCTTCAATGACAGTGAGGTCCTGCAACTCGTTAGGAACAGGCCCAAGATATGTGGAATTGGCAAGAGCCAAGGGAGGTATTTTGTCTCGATGCAGACAACTATTGCACTGCTTGCACAATAACAGAGTGATATTGCCCGTGTCGGAATTGACCGTTATGCCCGCAGGATCCACCACAACATTTTGGAGAGGTCCATGAGAGTAAGGTAGCGGAACATGAGGATGTAATGGCACCTTTGGTTTCAAAAGATCAATATTGATGTCGCCAAGTTCAACATCAAAACGATCGTGATTGTAAGTGGATTCAGCACACACTGCGCATACAAAAGTGGATAGCGCTGCATGAGAAGTTTGTTCACGAAAGAGATTCACCAGTTCGTTTTTGAGACTGTGACTAACGACTTGTGGCCAGTTGTGATGCAAGTCTGTCCGAGCGACCTCATCAAGAGCGATTTGGGCATTGCGTTGCTCCTCAGATCGTTTGCCAGCGCGAAGGCGATTGATATATTTCTTGAGTTCTCGACGTAGTTTAGATAAACTGTCTCGGGGGCCGAAAGGAACATGATGGGATAAAAGATAGCGACGAAGGTTACGCAGTGTGATGGTCATTAAATGGGACTGTAGAATAACGATTTCGAGGTCAACTGGTGATTGCAGAGCTGATTCATCAGGTGTAAAAGATGGCTTACACTCACACTTAGAATAGCATTGGCCTGATAGTATGTGGTCTAAGATATTGGTCTTCATATCATCTAACCTTTGGTCAGACACAATGGCAATAGCATGAGAGCGACACAGGTCAAGTAAAGCTGTTCTATTCATGTCCTCAATGGAACGTATGACATACGAAAGGTCATAGTGACACGATGGTGTATGACAAGGGGGCAAGGACGAAGTACGCGAAGGATGATAATTGGGGTCGTAATTTTTTTTTTCACTGGCAGATAAGCACGGCGACTGACAATGTGGGTCGCCGGAAAACGAAGTATCAGTGCCTATGATAGTTTCGTTTGCGAAGATAGTATCTGGAATGAGAGTGAATACAGAGAACAAGCGGGGAAAGAACGGAAGGGTGAAGGGACACACCAGCACGTGGCAGCAGAAGAGGGCTCGACGAGGGAGCAGCAAAGTGAAAGGTCTGATCGCCAGAAAGTTGGACAGAGGCAGTACGGTCCCAGTCAGAGCACCATGCGAACCAGTCGCGACCCAGCACGAGCGGAAAAGCAATATCGTCTTTGATAAAAAGTCGAAGAGGACAACTGAAGGGCCCATGAGAGGTCTCAACGGACACGAGTGGGAGAGGAGGTCTTCGAGCTGTAGGAGTAGGAGAGACGAAGGACGAAGAAACAAAAGATGTGTAAGCTGCGGGATCATATGCAGCTTCAAGAGAACGGCCATCAAGGGAAACTGGGATGGGAATCATGACGAGATGAGAAGGTTGGAACAAGGAGGAAGGCAAGGAAAGGTGCAAGCGGTAACGAGGTAAAGCTGTACAGCTGTAGGGCCGGCGAGCGGCATATTTCACTGAGACAGGAAGGGAACAATGACGCAAAATGACGACATGTAGCGCCACTTTCAATTCAAATCCAATCCTGCCCGCCAAAAGTCGATTTTGAGAATTCTGCAAGACCCACTACTAAGGTAGCGGGAATGTTACTCACGCCTGGAGTCACCTATGATGGGACTCGCCACGATAGATTGCAAGAAAACCCTGTCTCTACCTTCCTTGCGTCGGACCTCTGTTATCTGCCAACCAGCAGCTCGCACAAGTTCGTCCAAGTGCGGAAGGGTACGTTCTTGGGAATTAAAATGTAAGAACATCTATCAGAGTCGAATTGTCAGCCAAAGAATCAAGGTCTAGACAACAGGACTTGCCGCAATATCAGCTTGATACCCAAGGTCGGCAACTGCCCCAAAGTTCGCCAACAAAGGCGCAGGAGCCTGACGAGATGAAGCCCCTGGAATATTTCTTTCCTTCTCAAATGGATCATGGCAAGTACAAGGAATGATAGTTTCCATGAGGACCAATTTTGTATCTGGCCCTGCAGCCGCTCGAAGATTCGTCAAAATTCGTACAGAATATTCGTCTGACCAGTTGTGCAACACGGCCTTCAATAAAAACACGGAGATGTTGCGTGACGTGGCTTGAGGTTTGAAGAAGTCTTGTACTAGATAAAAGGAGAGTAATAAGGAAAGAGATCATCGATTGCCTGCAAATACGTGGCATCGACGGTTTACCTTCAAATACAACCCGACCTGACTCGAGAGCCTCAGGCATCGTCCTTGCCCAAAGCTACGGAAGGGGTTAACTTGAGCATTGAGGTGCACCAGTTGACAATACCTGCTTAGCCTCTGTCACAACCGAAGGCTGGTCTTGAACGAAAAGTCGAAGACCAGGGAAATCTCTCGTGATGGGTAAAGCTGATGTTCCAAGACCTCCACCAACATCAATGACAACAGCACCATCCGAAAGACTTTTCCAATCAAAAGCTGGATTGAATTACTCAGGACGCCGGAGACTAATTCGTCAACAAGAGGGGCTTACCATCTAAGCTTGCATCAATTGGTTGAAGCGCACGTACGCCGCGCATTCCGATATTGAATCTTCGAGCCCTGAACGCATTCTCAGGACGTGCAAATATCTCCCACATCGTTCCCTTAACGCCCATCGCCCGAGAAAGGGGAGTGTCAGTCGGTTCACTAGATCTCGACGTCGTTGGATCAGAGAGGCTTTCCCAAGCATATGCCGCAGCTTTGAATGTTTCGTCCAAACTGAGGCGACGAGTTCAAAACTGGAGACTCTCAGGCGAGCTATTTGACCTACTGATGAGAGGTGAAAGCAGCAAAACCCAATGTATCGCCGTGTTTCTGTTCAGGGCTAAACATGCGTTCTTGAGCGACGATTTCCCAATGAAAAGCAGAACAGATGGCGTGACTGACTTAGCTAGAAGTTGTTCACTAGGCTTGAGGGTATCAAGCAAGCTCGATATACGAGTGTTGGAAAACACGTTTGGTTTGACTTCTCGATATATATGGTTGTTTGCCAATGATCGGAGGAAGCGTCCTGCAAGTTCTTCAGACGCCGAGACATCAAATAGAAATCATGTTAACTGACCTAGTTTCTGTGGATCTTGACCGTTCTTGGTTCCAATATCGTCAACGTGCATTCCCTAACATGGATGGCCCGATTCAATAAAGAAACAAAGGCAAGGGAGAAAAAAAGAATGCACCTCTGGTCCGGCCTCACGCAGGATTTCAGTGACATTTGATTCGAGGCAGACCCGTATGGCAGCTGACTTGAAGAGCTATGACATTGACAATGGATGTGAGCTATTCCCTCAGCGCCTCGTAGTTTCTGAAGGTACTTACTCCTCCGACAGCCTGGTATAGCGTTACCTGAGGCGGCAGGAATATTGCTGCAAGGTGAAGGGCCGCCGCACCGATGATGTCTGCAGCTTCAGCGGCGACGGGGTCGCCATATCGAAATGCTTCTGAGGCGGGATGATACAGCTCATCGAGGTTGGGGATATTCAGTCCTCTTGTTTCGCAAGATTTTTCAACAGTTGCCAGGGAGGTAGAAATTAATTCCAGTAATTGGCCAGCGTCTGAAGGAGACATCGGGGGGTTGCTCCTTTGAAGTGACTAGTCAGTGTAAAGGCAATGAAAGGGTCCAGGACCAAATTCACGCCTCTTATGAACTTGATTCTGCATGTCGCCGCGTAAGTTCGGTCAAGCATTTTCGCCGCGGGTGCCCGTCTGTCAGCGCCCAATCCGAAATGAGGAGGAATTGAATACATGTCTCCATGCTGCCACTGAGACGAACAACCGCGGCCGGCTTAACTTCGCTTTAGGTCATAGGATGAATGAGCATGGCTGCCAGGATTGAAGACAAGACACTTACTCACATCGGTAATAATATTTGAGGTGGATCGATGCAAACCGCAGGTCTCGAGTTGCGAGGGGCTGGCTGAGCACTACGGTCTTAACTCGAGTGAATGGATCATGGATGGTGATGTGAGCCCACAAGGCGCTGTCGAGCCCCTTAGTACTCGGACGCGCATTTTGCAACTTCCCGAGGCCAGGGAAAAGTGGAACGAGATACACACAGAAAGTGACTAAGAACAGCAAGGCGCACTAGCACAGCAACACACAAACCAATTGCATGAGACGTCATCACAGGGCGAAGAGGTAAGGTGGGGACATGAATGATATTACGGAATCAATTTGAATTATTAGACGTACTGACACAAATCAGGGCAACCTGCCCAACATGGACGACCCAATGCCCAGAAAAACATCCCAAGCAGCGTGTCAACAACAACAGGCAGAGGCTCCCAATACCGAGTCCAATCCAAGCATTCAGCACCGACGTTTTCATCCTGACAGGCATACCCCATGCACCACTGGGCCCACTCTCGCCAATATCCATCATGAACACCTCGAAGACGTCCACTATGATATCTTTTCCCAAGCCTTCACCTAGGCACCACCCCCCAAGATTCCAACCAACACCCTCAGCAAATGGAGAGCAAAACGTATGCCAGGCCACTCGTCAACTGTCGGCAGTTACTCGATGACGACAGCGAGCTTCCCGCAACCAGCAGCGACACGGAACGACGAAAATGTCAACGTTGTCCATTGCTGCCACCACCAGCATCGTGCCCACGACCACTCCAGAAGCCGATGTCACGACCGCTACCGATTTCAGCCCTAACCCACCGACTGCAAGCAGCCGCACCATCCATACAGTCGACGTGACTTGAGACTTGAACATTTGATGTTGAAAACACAGTCGAGGTCGAGTACGGGGACAGGAGGTGATGACAAGCTGCAGCTGAAGGTTCTTGGCGACTTGGACAGCGAAAGAACCCGGGTAGGATGAAGGTGAAGACGATATGGATATGGGTAAGGAGCAGGTTTGACTCGGATGACCTTGAAGGATCGCTAGCATTGTGGTATTCAAGATGGAATGGATGTTGAAGGTGGGGGGAGTGAGCGACAGCAGGCTCTGTGCGCGACGATTTCGTACCGTCTCCACGGTGAAACGAGGTCTGGAAGGAGGGTTCAAGATGCCACGTCAAATTGAGGGGGAGGCACCAAGGTTCGGCGCGACCTTGACGCGACCAACAACTCATCCTCTCTGCTCTCCCCCCATCCGAGTCTTCCTCCAAATTTCCCTTTCACGACCCCAACTTACCAGGCTGCCGCCGTGAACTCCAGGTCGCGTCGGTACCCGATTGCCTCACACCAGTCTCCACCCTACGTCCAGGTCCAAATTCCAGGGCGGGAACTGTCACTGCACACGGATGTCGAACTCGACTGCGGACACGGCCCTCAACGGTTCATGCGGGCTGGAGATCCCTAGGCCCTAACCTCCACTCGAACCTGGATCGTAATTCGAGGACGAAGGACGGGGTCTGAGGAGTTGAGGTGGCAACGGAGGGATAGAAGCAGCTGAGGTCTCCTGAGAGGCGACACGGATCGGCTGGTGCCACTCTTCAATTTGTTGAACTTGAGAAGGTGGGCTGGTTGTCCGCTGGATTTATGTCGCCTGCTGAGGAGGGTTATCATGAATCATGATGCTCGACTATCTCCACGCAGTGGAAAGTGGCATGAGGGATGAGTTGATTGAGGTGAAGTTGATAGTCGACGTCTTTCGAATCAGGTCGGAATAGGTGGCGAGGATATGGAGCTAGAGGTGTACGAACAACAGCTGGCCGTGAAGAAGGCCACCTCGTACCATCACCTGGCCAGCGGGAGGCTTGAGTGGACAGAGCCAAATGCCACGTCGAGAGGAACTGGGGAAGGACCAAGGCCCGCCCCAGGGCGCAGAGCACGACCGCAAGTCCTCAACCCAACTACCAAACCTCCTCCTCCTCGCACGCCAGCACATAGACTCTCATTGCCCACAAACTAGCCTCCTGGATGCTCTGTCGGGTTGTCGTCATATGCCATTGCCATTGCCACCGCCCAACCCAGCTCCGACTTGCGACCACTAATGCCGTCCCAGTCGACACGCGAGTTGAACGTCTCCGTCTGTCGGAAGGACACGGGGTTTTGGTTCTTGAAAACACAGATTTCGCCCGAATTGAAGATTTGTCAGAGACAGGGGGAATAGCAAGCGACAGGCGCGTAGCGGGGCGTGACGTGGCAAGGTGGAAGGTTGGGCAGCCGCAGCCTCTTGAGTCGAGGTGAACGGCGATGTTGCCCTGACTCAACTCGCTGGGATTGGAGGAAAGAGAGGTGGTGGTAGATATTGGCGGACGTATGCAAGAATGCTGATATGAGGTGAAAGGGCGAGGAGAGGCTTCGGATCAGGGTTTTCGACACGCATGGCGAGCTATGAGCGACGCGGGACGAGTTCCTTTGCGGCTCGTAACATGCTGAGAAGCTGCGGATCTCGGGACGCAGTCTGCACTGGAGAGCGCAGAGCCGACGTGTGTGCGGGAGAACATCCAGGCAGGGGGCGAATTCTGGAGGGTGCTTTGCAATGCTACCGGGGGCGAAGAAAGCTCGGAATGCTTTGATGGGAACAGGTGGTCGACGTTGGTCGCATATAGCGAGCTGACAAGCGGGGTATGGCTTTAAGCTGTTCATGGCCGAGAGTTCAGGAATTGGATGGTTGTCTTCGTGACCTCCGCCTTTTGAACTGCAAGAGGTATGTTGTGGCTTGGTGAGAGAGGCTGAGAGGGATTGGGGCGTTTTAGAGTGGCGGAAAGTTGGACTATGTAGGTGCAGAGGGCGAGACGGATGAGGTGCCAGGTGACCATCGACGTTGAACAATTTGGATCTGGGAACAGGAGGTTCTTCGGCTCTTGTGAGGGGTAGAATTGAAGCCTGTTTGACGAGAGGAGAAGATGGCGTGCGTCGATAGAGATCAAATGTACTTCGTGTTGAATGTGAGATCCGTGCATCGAAGGGCAATTCCTCGCCATGCGCCTTGAAACCTATTTGATGTGAATCAATCGCTGTGGTCGCTGGATGAACGCAGATGAGGGTGCGGAAAATCCAGGGGATTGACGGTGACTGCTGGAGACGAGGGGTCGGAAGGCTTTGCTGAAAAAGGGTGGTCGACGTTCGGATAGACATGCAAGCTTGGAAGGTGAAACGACTCCGACGATTGAAGGTGATGGCATACTGAAAACGCGACACTGGATTGGCTTGTTCCATTGTGTGGGCTGATTTTCGAGGAAGGCGAGTCAAGGTATGTCAATGGGGAGAGAGGGTTGTATGGAAAGGTGCTGATGGGATATTGGTCGATGTCGGTAGGGATCTATTTCAGTGGGACTTGTTTGATTTCGAACGATAGAGCTGAAGTTTCGCCAGCTTGTCGCGAGGGCCGTAATCTATCTGTCTAACAGAAAGGCATTCATGTATGGCTAGCAAGGAGAGACACATGTGGACTTACATTTGGTCGGATCAAAAGTTATGTCTCAATAGGGAGGGCGTGTACGGAGACGTTGCTTGCCATGCTGCTTCAGACAATGTCTAGTATTATAACTTAGAGATTGACAACTTGGAAAAGATAGCGACAACGATCCGAACTTACCTTTCGCCGAAATCGTAAACCATATTCACTTTGCCTCTACACGTCACGCGTCAATGGCAGCTAGCGATCTCTTTTGCAGGTGTAGAGCAGATGCGGGCTGCCTAGTTCAGTACTTGAGCTGGGAATGTACGCGCATGACCCCTGCACTCATTGAGAGCTAACAGTGAAGATTTGTATCGGCGGGCAGTTGGTAAGGACACTCACCATAGGTCGGGAGCCTCTTAGCGCAGCGTAACATCTGTCTTTCCAAATGCTTTGGCAACTCGTCGGAAATGCCCTTGCATCTCGTATGTGGAAGAGAAAACATGCGTGATGTCAGGGAGAGGAGGCGACAGAGAAGCAGCCAAGGCGGAGTCCGGTTGATTCGGGGGATTTGGCGGCTTCCCACGCCGGGTATTTCCATTTGTGAACTGTCCCGCCGTGTTGCCGTGGTTGGGCGTGTCAAGAGCAGCTGGCGCCGCAGAAGTAAAGATTCCACCACTAGAGCAACTTGGGCCTTGGTTTATCCATTATTCTTATAATCTCAACTACATACACATGGGTCTCAATTGAAACCAGCATACGTTAAGACATGCTATTCGACTACCATATGATACTACGAACTGTAAGCAGCGATAGCAGTCACAAACGCAGCATCAATAGTCGACTTGATGGACGATGCAACAGGCAGAAGACTGGTCTAAGAACACCAAATTACCTCATGTCAACACTAATGATGCAAGCCTCGACAATATTTAACACTCACCGGCGTAGCACTGATCAAAGCACTCTCCAAATTGGACGTGCTGGCATTGAGGTTTTGTAAGTCCTGAAGTATAAGAGCCGTGACGCCGCCAATAGGTAGGCCTGCGAAAGCAGGCTTCTTCGCGACGATATCCGTCAAAGTGTCCAAGATCACTGGTTGAATATTCTCCACAGCTAAAAGAATTACATTGGCGTCGGTATTGGAGAATGGTTTGGTCGGGACTCCCTGTTGGATGAGGTAATTAAGCATTATTTCGAAGCACTCCTCTACCGTGCAATGAAGGAAAATCTGACATACATTTGTGTCCTCGGTGCCCTGGTCAATTGAAGAACCTAGCTCAACGGCATCACTATGGATGTCCTGTGGAGCAAGCACTTGGTCAGTTATGATATAACTCTCAATCCTTGCAGAGCTCCTTTTCGATCTCACCAAAGCCATGAGAAGGCTTCCCCCAGTATTAGGGAACGAAGTAATTGCATTGTCAAGAGCCGACGTCTGTGTGCTGATAGTTTGCAGGTCCGCCTCAACTTCTGCCACTGTAGAAGCGAAGGACGCGGTAATGAACGAAAGGACGAGAGCGAGAGAATATTTGAACTTCATGATGTTGAGGTGCCGACTCGGAACTCGCTCGTTGACCTCTGGCCATCGCCATAATTTATAAGGATGCAACGTGCTCCATATTTTTATTAACCCTGCCGAACTACTTATAGTACACAAATTCTATATTGACTCTTGCGAGTAATTCAAGACGATGACAGATCTCCCACCCGGGAGAAGCACATCTACTATAGGTACATGAACAGGGGTAATGGGTATAACCAAATGAAACGAACCAGAAAGACCCCCCATAGCTTGAGCTCCAACGTCGGTTCTCAGACACGAATGGTACTGGCCAATAATGGGCGTCAATATACCCCATTTGATGCTACGATGTAGGCCACTTCAACGGTTCAAATGGCGTGATACCCTGCATAGCGATTAAGGTTCCTATCCCAGGCGCCTGGACAAGGATAAACGTTGATCAGAGGAAGAAGTAACCAATTCACATGAGGATGAGAAGAAATCCAATTCACGCATCAGCTGACAGAATGGCACCTGCCTATAGGATGTACTTTGCGTTCACCGCAAGCTCACTGTCAAGCTATTTGAGAATCAATGCAATGCCATTTGTACAGCAGTATGGTTAACTGTACTAGTCAACGTCTGTTTGAAAGAAAGGCACAGTCAGGATTCGTACAGGTTAATAATCAAAGTACACTTCAGAAGATCGAGGCTTTGATTTGACTTACTGGTCCATCACTGCCCTTCTCTTATCCGAGTCGACGATCACCCAGTGGGTATCCCGAGAATTTCAACCTAGGGTCATCATACTGGTCTCTGAGCGCACTGCCCATCCTCTCCTCCAAAGCTTCCAGCTTAACACACTGTGTGTCATCGTCAGTAGGCGACTCCGTACGAAGTATCTTCCACCAATTTGTGACGTCCACAGTTGTGTAATGGGAGTTTCCGACATAGAGCCTTTCGCATAGGTCGATGAATTGCAGCGATCTTATGCTCTTTGCGTAAGCCAATGCGATGCCATGCCTCGAGATTGGAGCTTCTGGCGTTGTGTATAACGGGAGCCCCCCTGTGGCCGCAGGAGCGGTGTAAGTCAGGGAGAAATATTCCAACGGAATCGAGCTCAACATCTCGGGGTTGAGGACATCCTACAGCACAACAGTCAGTATGAGTAGTGTTGGTCAACCCTGATTGAGAAGGGCAAGAACTAGCTCAGGCTCACCAGCACTCGTATCTCCTCATTGTGATAAGCCCACAAGTACAGCGACAAATAGCGCAGGGATCTCAGAGATCTGCTAAAGACGTCCCACTGCCCAGGACCGTATATATGCGGCCGACGAATTTTCACAACAAAACTCCGCAGCATGGGGAAAACGTTGTTGACGACAAAATCAATGTCGGCTTGCGAGTCGGCCTCTACTGGCAGGGTAGAGAATTTCCACATCACCAAGTGGTGTAACCTAGGGGGAGGATCAACGCGTTGGAGGAAGGAAGCCACAGCCGCGAATCCACGGGAGGTGAGGGACGCCAGATTTCGAAATGCCGCTCGACGCGCGCTGATCCCTTTGACAAAAGCGGGCGTCTCCGCTGGTAAGAACAAGGCCCTGAGTGACGGGAAGGACAAGGCGAAACTCTCGACGTCGACTTGAGGCTCCTTGTGCAGATATATCTTCCCGACGTTGGGATAAACGATGCGACGGGTAGATCTTGCTAGACCGTCAGACGTTGAGAGCAAACCGCTCATATTACAATCGGCACAGCGAAGCTCTTCCAAAGAATCTCTGCAAGCAAAGATGAGCGCCCCGAGCCCGTAGCCCGGATGCAGAATGATTGGTACATCATCATAACTCCCGGAGAATACGACCACCTTCAGCTTCAACGGGTCAGACTTCAAGTTCCTCACACGTATCGCTTCCCTAAAACCTCGCGACGCGAACTGCCCCGGGCTCCTGACGTTCAAAGACCTGAGGCGCGGCCGAGTGAGAAGTATCGCGGCGAACTCCCGTGAGTGTTCGCAGATACTTTCGAGCCTTGACTCGATGTAGACCGATTGAAGATTGGGCATCAGTGCCAGCGCCTTGGTCAACAGCCGGGCCCAGACATCTTCGTCGTACACGTTGTGGTTGACAATAGCGCTCCTCAGGGCGCTATGACACCCCTCGTCGAAGAGGCTGAAGGTGCGGACGTGCTTGCCTGGATCTGTGATGTACCGCAGTCGCACAGTTGAGCTGACTTGGCCGTGATCATATTTGCTCGTTCCTGCAGACATATAACTTGAAGTAGAATTCTCGAGGATGAAATGTATGAAACGAAGCAGTAGCTCTGAGCTGCGACGGAAAGTAACCTCTCGGAGAAGATATGGCATGGCCGCTATATAGCATGTGCTCGAGACGAGACAGAGGTTGACGAGGGTTGAACGTGGACACGCGCTGCAGATGGCGTAGAGCAGGTCGTCGTTCAAAATGGAGGCCATTATCGCGCCTGAATTTTGGAATTATTGAGACAGAATACTGCGAAAAATATGATGCGTTGCTGTGGGTGAGTCCGGTGAGGTGAGGTAGGTAGATGAGAGTTCGATCTGAGTGACATATAATCGGATGTCCCACGCCGACCTTGGACCACAAGTACACTACTTA
>NHYE01005067.1:0-12746 GCA_002938385.1 Gymnopilus dilepis | reverse complement strand
GATTTTTCTTTGTTTCGATTTCAAACTCCCAACAAGCGATAGTACTCCGAGTTCTGGCCCCGGAAGAGCTATTACATACACAAGGCTGGAATCAGACCGAACTCTCACCATGACTCTTGCTTCTCTACATGCCCTGTTATAAACCTGACCTTTCCTTCTGCTTATCTTCACCTATCGAGTATGCTAGCCTACGGATCAGAAGCTTGTGGTAATATCCAACGTTCCTAGTAAGCTTGGGGGATACCTATTATTGTGGACACTAGATCCATCGTCTAGCTTCAAGTTATTACTGTCTTGGCGAATCTGTCTCCAGCGCTTTGGTCGGTTTTCGCCTTTGACGGCAAACAAATATACGCCTGGATCCTTTATCGCCCTTGGCCATTGACTGATGTGCTCTAATAGCATGTAGTACTATCCTTCTGCAAAGACTACACATCGAGCGGCTAGTTTGAAGAGTGCATGGAATATCTCATTGCTTGACTCATGGCTATAAAGCCGTTCATGGTTGTCTTAGGGTCGTAGTTGTGGGTCCTCCGAACAAGGGGCGGCGTTCCATCTTGACCGAAATAATGGATGTACATCTTGGGACGGACGTTCGATGCCAAGTCCCAGCTTCACGACGTAGGTAAATGCTAATGATGAGGGTCACATCATGACCCCGTCTGCTGACTTCACGAACTTATCTGACATTACTCGCACAACAGGCCATCACGATAAAGGTGAAGTGAAGATCTCAATTCTCATGGTGGTAGCAGGGCCTGCCGACTCAACCGTCAGTACTGCCGGTGTCTCGGGCCGTGGAGGAACGCCATCCAAAGCATGTCCTTGACTCCTTCGTTCACTTTTTGACACCATATGACGAAACACTTGCCGCCATACATCGGGTTGTTTTCTCTACTACTGTACGCGCCTATGCAAGTCAAGTCCTCCCCGACATCTTCTAGTGCATCGCTAGTGCTCAGAGGAACCCCATACCTTGTGACGATCTTGGTTCTCATTTCTTCGCTCGCCCTTTTGTTCACAGTAAAATACGTCTTCGTATCTCACCGCCGTCGAAGACGGAACATCTTCACTGCTGGTCTTCGTGTAGGCTCACCCTGCGCTTGGCGTGATGATTTGTCTATACCCTCAATCAACCTTCATCAAGATGCACCCAACACTACTAAGAAAGAGCCAAAATCCGCCTTCCTCGTTGGCCTGTTGGGATCGCCTTCATGGGAAACCAGGCCGCTCGCCAAATTGGACTTCTCGTTCAATTTCTCAGATACATCAATTCCCGACAGGGCCCATTCTCTCGATGTTCGTAGAGTGCATTCAATCAGAGATCGGGGGGTCTGTGGCTTACTATTGCGCAACACTTCTACCTGGTGCCCTTTGGAATGCCCAAAGGATGATCGTTGGTTGATGTTGACGGGCAGGAAGCTAATGGCTACATCGCGAGCAATATTGCGGGGCAAACGCATCTTCGGAAAGCCTCAGAAGTCAACTTCTTCAGACTTACCGATGTCATACTACACACAGAAAGAAGCTTTGGACTTATCTAAATCTTGCCAGTCGTCTCCTTCTCTAGACGCTCAGTCTAGCAGCCTTACCGTTCCAGCACCCGCTTTGATCTATCCTTGGCGATCTTTATCATTGAGCCCGACATACGTGGATGCGCAGGCAGTCCCTCATGCACATCTGGACGGTGAAATGTGCGCACTGCCTTCCAACTCGCATAAGTACGGTGAAAAGACAACGGAAGGTCCCTCGTCGCGCCATTCTGGCTCGATCACTTCCTCGATATCCTTACCTGTGATACCTTCCGAGTTGGAGCGTCGCCACCAGACGCTCTCGAATGAACATATGCGTTTTGGCATCTCCGCACATCCTTATGCTTCACCTGCTACTTACTCGTCAACGCTTCCTCCAAGGCAGAAAATCTGTTCTCCAACGTTGCGCCCCTCGCCTTTACGCAACATGTACCTTCCACTCGTGGACAATCATTCTGAATGCCTTGAATATCTGACTGACGATGAATACAGTATCGGTCATCAGGTAAATGAGGTAGAAGAAGAAGACGACCGTCATCACTTGCTGGCTTCCTTATCTCCTCGCAGCCTTTTGGACTGTAAACTCCAGGACCCCGAGATCTTTCGTCAACCGAAAACAAAAGATCAAGCTGATAATCTTGTGACCTTTCTCGAAGAGCTTGTTCAGGCGACCAGCGGGTGGGACGACAGCTTATTCCTGGACAGCAACTTCAGAGCGATGATAAATAGTTCGAAGCCTGCCGATTCGCCTACAATGGGTTCTAGGACAAGGGCTTACACACCAAGAAGAAGACTGAGGGCATCTTTCATCTCCTTAGAAGATATACCGGAAGTGGATGGTGAGTCTACAGTAGTCGGCTGCGGTCAAAATGGGTTGATTTTTCCTGGTACTGGTATAGTGATGGAGAACGAGAGTCCCTTGGCAGGAAACGACACGGCCGAATCAACAATGCATTCTGATTGACAGGAGTCGTAGATCTTGCCCCACTCAGTCGGATGCAGACATCAAGCAGTGTCATTGTCATGTGGCGGCGTATTACATGTAATTTGCGTCTCGTCTCAGAAAAATGTAAAATTGTACCTTAGATGTTACGACGCCTTGCTAAGCCATTTGCGGAGATTGACTTGACCCGCCTTTTCTACGATGCTCTTGACGATGTCCTTGCCAAGGGAACATCGATGTTTTAGAAACTCCTTGGGTGTAGTGGTGGAAGACGCCATTAACGGGACAAATATCTTCGCTGCGGTGAGACTCTCGAAGGCCTGCAATACAATGAGTAGCATCCAATGTAGTGAACACTGTAGAAACGTACAGCCATCAGGACCTCTCGGCTGCATCGTACCATTCCAATGCTTCCGCCCTTGACTTGCACTGGGGCAGAGGATGATGAGCGTATTTGCTCACGAATGCTTTCGGACAGCATCTCGAAGGTGAAAGTAGAATGTCCACTCGTTTCCACATGCACGCTTGCAATCAACAAACATGTTGCGGGGTATGATAGATCTAAGAATTCGTCATAAAGTCGGCGAGCAAATGCACAAGAGCCGCGGAACTTACTTGTCGTGCCAAAATGAAGTGACCGAGACCGTTGAGCCTCAATAGCGGTGGCAAGATGCTTGTGAATAAGAAGTGGCGCGGATGGTCTCAATTGCACTATGCAAGCCATCTGGATGTGTGTTCAGAAGGATTAAAAATGCTGGGCTGATAATTCCATACCAAAATCCGGCTCATGAGCTTCGGATCTCTAGAGAGGCCAAATGTTTCTTGAAGCAATTCCAACACTTCCTTTTCTGCCAGCAAATTTTGGATACATGATGCCCATTGTTGGCCCCATTCTTCACTTATGCGCCCATCCAATGCCAAAGTATTCGGCGTAAGGTTATCTTGGACAGATGTTAAATATGACTCGAAGCTCCCAGATGACGCTGTCCGAATTGTTCTTCCAGAAAAGCGACTTTTGACCCGTTTTTCTAATAGTTGAATTGTGTCAACTCTTGAGGTGATGCCAACTACTGCAATGCCTCTATTATCGACGCTTGCACGACAGTTCTGGACAGTGTCCAGCAGGCAATATAGTAGGGACTGCCGAGGATGGAGCGCAAATAGGTCGAAAGCATCGAGAATCACGATGACAGGGCGCTTCAGTGTTAATAGAGCTGGGATGAGAGAATGCAATTGCGAAGACGGTGGGAGAGAGAAGTGTAAGTCGTCAACGATCGCTCGGCTATCTTGCGCATCCAGGAAAGGATTCTCTTCATTCTCATCCTGCCCACCTTCAACTGGCGGTAAATTCAAGTCTGATAGAAGAGAAGACCCCGTTTGTTGCAGGAGTTGCAAGGCGATCTCACGCAAAGCAAGTCGATCGCTGGTTTGGACCCAACCAGAAAGCCGCAACACTACAGGGTTGTCTGAGAGGTGGACAAGGCAAGTTTCCACCATCTAGCTTGCATGAGACGAGTGAAGCATGCATTTAGAATCGAAGTTTACAAACCGTTGTTTTACCGCTGCCGCGAGGGCCAAGGAGGAGACAACTGTTTCCTTCCCCGCGTTTAACTGTGCCATCAATTAGGTCTCCGAGCTGTCGAGCTGCTTTGCAGTTGACGGACGATTCACTATCAGATGTCGCTATATTGAGGTGCTTCAGCCTTTTAAGAACCCCAAGCTTCGTAGCCGCGAGATTCCATTGTGCTTGTTCTGCTGAAGCTGTCTGACTGGTTGGAGAAGGATCAACATGGGAAGGTACTAGGAGAGAAGGCTGATTGCCAGCAGCCTCGTGAGAGGTATGGGGCGATTGAGAGTCCCTGTTCTTTGGGCAAGAGGTTTTCTTGGCGCGCTTCGCGGGTGGACTGATTGCAATCTCCACTTTGACCTTGCCCCGACGCGTTTGGCGTGAAATTCCATTAGAGGCCTCCGCTTCCACGGAAGATTCTCGCAAGGCCGAGCCCTGAGCTTCTGGTGTCGTTTTGCTGCCTGAATTTGTCGGAAAGAAAGCGGCGGCGGAAACAGAAATATGACTTACTATCGACTATCGTTCCCATTCTTGCACTGGCAGTGCTGTCAACACGACTCCTCCTTAGCCTTTTTCCGTTTGGCACAAGTTTGTGATTCAAGTTTGATCGACCTAACAATTCCTCAGAGTCATCCTTGTGCTGTACGGCGCGTTTCCTCTTGCCAGGCATTGTCTATGTTATCGTCAGAATTCTAAAGCTAGTAGGACCCTGCCAATGAAGGGCAAGGCGCGATTTGTAACGGCACATGATCTAATTGTCACGCAATATGGATTTCGCAGGAGTCACGTTTCCCTGCTCTTGCATTCGGAATTCCTCTCTTGATGGGCTTTACCGGGTTCGCTCCTTCCACAGAATTCTGTGAATCAACTTTGACTCCAGGTACAGATTAGCCCGATGGACTAACGCACCTGGCACTGGTATTGAGCTCGTCAAGAATAATTTACTGATCAACCACAATGTTGGTGTGCTCTCCTGACGCTTTTCGTCCAAGTCCTTCTAATGAATCATGCGCAGGCTCAACCCCTCGGTAAATGGTATCTATCGATCAAATCTTATCGCTCTACATTAGGACAAACTCCCGGAGCGCATATTGCATCTGAAAGGAACATGTACGCTCTCACCATGGACGAGAACGTCTTCATATTGCTAGAAGACCCAGCTGCCCCTACTAGGGCTGATGTTCTGGCTGCTGCTGCTCCTGGACAAGAAGTAGCCTGGCTATTGAATCACCCTTCCCACTACCGAAATACCTTTCTGACACTGAAACCGCCAGGTGCCTTAGAGCAATTGTTAGAGCAAATCAAGGCACGTTGGGTCTCGGTGCGTTCGACGTCCACAAATATCGGTCAAAGAAGCTTTGTTGGTGGTGGACAGCAGTTGACCATTGAAGGACATATATTTGCAATTGGCACTGATTGGCTTGTTCGCATTGGTAATGTCGTTCTGGCCGGCGGGCAAGTGAAGGGAATGCTACTCGAGGTACTTGATGCATTGAATCATTGCAAATCGACATGTTCTTATCACAACGATAGGCCGAGTACCTTCCTCTTCCAGTCCTGCATTCTGCTGTGGCCGATGGAACTTCGGAATTGCTGTCTAATTTGCTGATCTCAATACTCCCAAACATCAGAGATGCCAAAACCGCTGCTGTGACAATCAGCGACGCCCAGTGGGAAGATGTGCTGTGGGACCGAGAGGAGGATACCAAGTTGACCAACACTGAAGATAAACAAGAGCAAAATAACGATCCCTATGCTTGGGACAACTCGGACGTCACAGATTGGAAACGAGGTGACTGGGTAGGCGTAGATAGGGACAAGCGTTCTGCCTTCTTAATCGTAGGTGCCTTGCGGTCAGAAGGACTTCTATAATTGTCCATGGAACGTCCCTTCCGTCTGAGAAACCAAGGTCTCAAAAGTATAAATTCATGGCTTGAAATCGAAGATTAGTGGTATTTTATGAGTGTTGGTATCAGGTGTTCCTTGTGCAATGAGGTAAAGAAAACAGGGTGGGGTAGCTTCAAACAATACATGAGCAGTTAAATGTAGGTACAGAAATCAAGTCCAATAGATCCAGAATATGAAATCCAACAAGCTATCCTTAGGAGATTGAGAAGCGCTTGAATGTGTAGCTGTTTGATAAGTAAGGTAAGAAGACTCAGATAGAAATCGAAGACGGCACTGTACGAACCCCAGAAAAGCAACGTCCTTGTTAGCAATGTCTGCCTTTGCGCCCGCGTCATCCGGTACCTGATCCAACTCCTCCGTCGGAAAGTAAGAAGTATCTGTGATAGATCGAAGGTGAGGAACAAATGGAGCATCAACATGACGGATGATATCCCAGTCGACGCCGTAGAAGAAAGGATGCCTCTTGATTTGTTCCACGTTCAGCCTTTTGTCTGAAGAAGTGATGAGCCTTTATAAGTTGACTCTAGCGTCAGAACAATGAGGAAGGAACTGCAGATGGCCATTACCTTTGTATGATGTCTTCTGCTTCCCGGCTCAAGTGAATGTCGTCAGGGAAAGCAAGGTATTTCTGCCACTGCATTATCTTCTGATAGGTTTCATGGGTATTCTCCGAACAGAAGGGAGGATATCCCACGACGCATTCAAACATGATGGCACCTAGGGACCACCAGTCACATTCTTTGCCATAGCCCTTCTGCATGAAGATTTCTGGTGCTATATAGTCTGGCGTGCCGACAGTTGAGTAGGCCTGATTGGATACGAATTTAGAAAAATGACAGATACGTCGTGTAATCATCTTACTCACCAGTTTTCGACGGTTGGCCTTCCAGGTTGCAATCTGATCCTTATTGGTCATAGTCAGGTTTATAGAATTGACCATAACACTATTTCTCGCATTCTGTGTAGATCCAGAAGCATTATTACTCGACTCCAACAAGCGCTGGTAGTAACTGGAATCATGTTGTTTGTGAAACCCTGTCGAAAGACCGAAGTCACTGAGTTTGACATGGCCGTCTTTGTCACTGGAAGTGAAGGTGAATATAAAGCTGATATTCGGGTGCACTTCAAACAAACATTAATATGTTATCTGGTTTGATATCGCTGCATCTGAATGAGCCTCAGCTGTCGTCGACGATTGACGGTCCTTACCGGTGGATGAATCCTAAGTTATGAACCGCTTCGATGGCCATCACACACTCTGCCATATAGAAACGGGTAACATCTTCTGAGAATGTGTCGTATTTGATGAGCAGTGTCATAAGATCGCCGCCAGGGAGAAATTCCATGATCAAGTAGAGATGGGAAGTGTCCTGAAAAGAGTAAAAAAGCTGAACGACCCATGGGGAGTTCGATTCTGCCAGTACGTCTCGTTCGGCGCGTACGTGAGCGAGCTAGAAGATATCGAATAAGTTTTCGTTTCGTTTTCAATAATAGACGTCCATGCCTGGTCTTTCTTTAACATTTCGTCCTTCTTTAGAAGTTTCATCGCATATATTTTGCCCGTGTCCACCTTTTGTACTAGCCTGACCTAAGGGTCGAAACATAGTTCCCTTGCAAAGGTCCCAAAAGTCAGGGAGACTCACCTCACCAAAAGCACCCTTGCCAATGATCTTCACAGTCCGAAAATCATCCAGCCCGAGTTTCGTTCGCTTCAGACGTAAGAACGTCGATTCTTTCATACCGAGTTGTTGAAGTTGTCTATTTTTCCGCTCTTCCGAGAGCATGCTGTCAGTCTGCAGTCGTCTCTCTAATTCAACCCGCCTACGGATGCGACTCAGACGCAGTGTATCGGAATTCTGGAGAGTAGGCACCTCTTATTGCGCTCAATCGCGGAGTCGACAGCTACTTTATAGTAGTGCTCTAGCTTTAATCGAGCGCTCTGAGCCTTGGACATGGCGCTTTCTGAAAGTCCATCTGTATTTCTTTGAAAGTGGACATCTGGTGGTCGCAACAATTGAGAAGTGAAGTCATCGATGTCTTAACTTTGAAGAGACTCACAATCTGTTCCCTTAGCTACAGATCCTGAATTGCCATTTGCTCGGGCTTGCGAAGCTCTCGCTTGTGACTGACTTGCAGGAGCGTTTTGTAAGTGAGAAGTCATTTCCTTCGAAGATGTTTATGGTAAGAACGCCGATCATAGAAACTCGTCGTCAACAAACCTGCTCAAATATTGATTGATCGTAAATTTATGAACACATAGAGCTACCACTGCAATTCATTGCGAGTAGAGAGCCAAGCATTGACTACTACGAGATGCATGATTATACTTAATATACAAAGGTTTCGGAGTTAACTTCGTGTCTCGACATACGATTTATACATGTACATTTTGTTGATAGGTACATAAGCCATCCCTGGGACAAGCCTGGAGCAGACTTGGACTCGCAGGGCCATGGTATAGACATTCCAATCAATTAGAGGTTGAGTCGCCTGTCATGTGTATAATGTACTGAAGGATCTTGGAACTGCAAACCAGGAAACATGAGCTCAACCATTCGAGTATTGGGAGTATCGATGTGTATCTGTGGTGGAAGCGAAATTATGAGAGTTTGGTGCGGTATAGTGAGAAGTAGGTCCGGAAGATGTCTGCCAACTGATAGATTGCCTTGGATAGTTTGTCGGAACGTGTTGGGAAAATCTTGCAGAAGGGTCACTGTTAAAGGTGTTGGTCGGGTAGACTGGCCTCATGGGGGTGTTTGGACTCGTATTGTGATATTGCGAATTAGGAGGTCTACAATTAAAGACGTTAATGGATGGATACAAAGACAATTGGCAGTCTAAGACTTGCATTTGATTAGGCCCAGACTGCGAAAACCTCAACGGATTCATTTGTGCGGAGACTGCAGAACTGTATGATCCAATGTCAGTATGTCTCTCAAAATTGAATAAGGGAATACACGCACTTGTAAAGCGCATGAGGATCATACTGAACTTTGGCTGCCGGCGAGGCAGGTTCGTTGCTTGGTCTCGGAGGATTGGGGGTAGAATTTCCGTACGCGATCGTCGGGTCAAAGGGTACGAGGGGCACGTCAGATGAATACTGCCCTTGGACTCTCCCTGATTCTTGCACAACCGTGCGTTTGTCCGGAGTGACAGGCAAAGGGTATTGGGCTGAAGGTCGTCGGGGTGCTGGCCAATAGGCATCACTGAGTGGGCGCTGACTTTGGAAATCCTCACTACCTTGCAAGCCATTGACAGAAGAGACAGACGATCGATGCTGAGAGACTGTCGCTGGGGAATAAGGAGGCATCGCCCCCTGCGGGAGATACGACAATTTATTCGGAGAATCATTGTAAGCCTCCTGACTTTGAGAGCGTTGAGCGGCCAATGGTAGAGGGGACATGTTGCCGGGACGGTCGGCTGCCGAGTTGTAGTACGGTTCGCGACCGAGCTGGGATTTCTTTTCGATGCGCAGCGGGACGATGGTAGGGAGGACACTTGTCGAGTTGCCGTGGCCCGTCTGAACATGATGATGATCGAAGAAGCCGGCCTTGGAAGGGGTCGAAGAAGGGAGGTTTACGACATTTGGCGAGGCTGGGGGCGCCCCGAATGCGGCTGGGTCATATCGCTCCCATCCGTGTGGATCTATGGAATTGGAGGCGATAAGGGAGAGGTCAGTAGCTTGTGCGATCTTCTGATCGAATTCCTGCTCAGAATAAGCAGGGGGAGGAGGGAGACAGTCAGGATCCGTATCCATGGTGTCGGCCTGGAGGAAGAGAGAGGGAAAGATGCATTTGGACTTGGGAGACAGAGAGCCGTGCTTTGCGGTGCGAGGTCCTGGGCGCCAACGCCGAGAATGGCAACATACGCTGTGCCTGGCCACCTGAACAGCCACTACGCCCTTTCGATTTCTCCGTAACACTGACTAACGAAACTTGTCACGCAAGCTCGAGCTTTGCAATACGTATGAACCATCGGCACATCAACCGAGGTGAAGACGAAGTACATGATCTACTATACTAGACTTCAATTCCCTCTAGATTCGTCCCCTGGTGTACAGGTAAGTACCAAGGCGTTCGTGATCGATCCTGACTCACCAGCTTGGGAAGACGTAAATATACGTCTGTGCCTAAGCCTGGAGGTTAGCATGCGGGGAAAGCAATATAACCAATTTTGCCTACCCCAACCGTCTAGCGATACCAATTCCAGAGTCCCACCAAAATACCTGGCCATCTATTGGTTGTGTTTTGTCCGAAGTTCAAGGAAACACTCACGTTGCATAGATATAACTCATCGGTAGTCCGATTCCGATACTAGGATGCAGAATCTGCTGAACAACAGCACTGGCAGGAGCCGGATCATTTGTCCGCTCTTTCCAGGTCCCAATCTGTTCGTCCACCGTGGCTCGTAAGCCACGCTCGCTCGAGCTGACATTGCGAAGCGCGCCAAGCCTAGCATTTTCCAGCCGTGTCGCATTCCTCACATGAGAAAACGAGAACAAATCAGAAGGCTTCGCTACTAGGTTGTCCGAAGAGCGTAATCCGCCCCCTGCAGAAACAAGTTACGAGAGAAGGCGCATTTTTAACCCATTACACACCTTGGTCACTTATTCTAATCATCACGTCATTTTCACCATTTACGAGGGTCACATGAATTGGCGGACGGGAAGCTTCGTTTCGGTATTTGACGTATGTCGCCCGCATCGACTTGGGAGAGACAAAGACGTCAGCCTAATTCTTTTCAGAATCACACAGCTTTACATTCTTCAGCAATTCGAATATGATATATCTTGGATCAATCTCAGTAAGGCAAAAGATGAGAATTAACAGAACCGTACTCAAGGTGTTCACGGATATAGGCGAAGCTAGTGTCTAGATGACCATCGGTTTTGATTTCGGGCAGAGCATCAACAGACAGCTCATTGGACCAGGCGATGCTTTCGTTCAAGAGCTTGGCACAGCGTTCCACGCTTTGCCTTATATTGAGGCCCGTGTAAATGATTCCAACGTGGGGTTCCCCATTAGCTTCTTGGTCGCGTCCAGAGAAGCTTTCCGACAATGCAATGTGGTGTTCAGCGAGGACACGCCTTGAGATACGAGACACAAGCATGCGCCGCATAAAAGAATCCAGGGTGTCAGGAGGCAGATGAGGCGAGGCTAATGAGAGTCCCAGAGAGAGATTCGGAATAACAGTCGCACTGATCGGAAGAAAACAAGTCAAGTCAAGAATGTCAACATTCAGCAATTATTGAGATGGAATCATCTTAACTGCTCGTTCAAGAGGGCGCGAACGAAAGCACAGAAAGCTTCATTCTCGGCAAGTGTCGTTATCGGAGGATAGCGTCGAAATCTGACATAACATTAATACCCATAGCTTAATAAATAGAATCGAGGCACTTTTCAAAGGCTGCCCAGTAAAGCTGTCATATATTGGATAGGAAATTAGCCTACAAGACTTCGTACACTGACCGTAACTTACCTCATAGACCTTCGCAACACCCTCCTGTGCCACGACGATATAAGGCAAAGCTTGAAGGTCCCGCAATCTGTGAGCGATTCGGACAGGAAGTTCTGTTCTGACGTAGTTGGCACTCTACTCGAGTGAGCAATTGGCCTGGGTTTGACACAAGTGGTAGCTCAGACCTTGATCAAACGTTCCTCATTCATATGTCGACCAAAATAGACCTGCAATAGAAGTAAACACTTTGGAGTACCTGGCCAAGAAAACAGTAACTACAAGCTGCCGCAGAGTCAGCCGATTTGCCTCCTTGGAAGCATACAATTCCAACTGCCTGTTTTGATAGAAGTGGAGGGCCGTCGATTCGTGTCGAACTCGGCCAGCGGGCTTAATTGCATGAGCCAAAGGACGATGATATCCAAAACCAGACTTGAGCATTGTGATAGGCCGTCATAAGCAACATGGACTTCAGCACAAAATGGGGGAAAGGACAGTCAGTCAAGATTTTCAGGAAGCTTTACATTAGACCAATTGTTGACTCACGCTCTACGGCGAAGCGTATTGCCAACGAGCATCACGTAAGCTATTGCGGTCCGCTCTGCCGGAAATCGTTTTCTCAAATTTGGACTTGGACATAGGTCATAACTTCCCTTCCAAACCTCTACTTACAGCTTGCAAATGTCGACGTCTGCTGCGTTTGCAGGCCTCTGGTCGTCTCTTCCTACTCCTCTGACGGCATGGATGTACGTTGTTTCGCAGTTTTGACTTCATGAATCAGCTAACTTTGCAAAGTCTGGACGTTATACAATCAATGGGATACACACAAATGACACCTGTTCAGGCCTCCACTATACCCCTTTTCATGAAGCACAGAGACGTTGTTGTAGAAGCTGTGACAGGCTCTGGCAAGACTCTTGCCTTTGTCATTCCCATACTGGAAAGACTTATACGACGGGAGACGAGACTGCAGCATGATGAAATCGGCGCAATAGTGGTCAGTCCTACTAGGTATGTCAGTGCCTATGGTCCCAAACATTTCTCTTACAAAGATTGGAGAGAGCTTGCAACTCAGATCCATTCGATATTTTCGACATTTCTATCCTCTCAGCCAACAGAAGACTCAACACCATTTCCGCCTCCCTTATTGCTTGTCTCTTCAGAACAGTCTTCACCCGCCGAGGACATCAAAAGATTTCTTTCAACTGGGGCTGAGATCGTTGTTGGGACACCCGGCCGTATAGAAGAGTTTCTTTTAGGGAAAGGTCGGGAAGTAGTAAATGTCAAAAGCTTGGAAGTTCTGGTGTTAGATGAAGCAGACAGGTAGAGCCTTCGTAAAATT
>NHYE01005066.1:0-12707 GCA_002938385.1 Gymnopilus dilepis | reverse complement strand
GACATGCCTGAAGTATGGCGAAGGGAAAGAAGGGAGGAGGAGGAAGGGGAAGAGGAGAAAAGGCGACATGGAACAAACGTTGCACAACACCGGAAAAAGCCGATTGAAGACAGGAGGCGTCCGGAAGAAATCGGGTTGCGAGGAGAGAACAATCGGACTGCGCTCAGAGACAAGGAATTGTATAATGCGACTAAACAAGATTTTTGTACACTAGCACGAGAGTAGACTAGGCCAATGGATCACCAAAGGCGTGCTGAACATACCACAAGAAAAGCGCGGTCAGGTTGCTTTGGTGGCCCTCAATAGGGTGTTCGCCAGCCCAAGGAAGGGCGTCCAGGGCACCAGGGAGACTGATTCTGAAATGAGCCGCTGCCTTGCCACGAAGCTCGACATCAGTCAAAACGCCGTAGACGACCAAGCCCACGATGTCCGGGTGGGGGCAGTCGTCCCTGCGACCAGTGAAAGGCGGGTGAAGCTGTTCATCGGCCGAAGGGATGTGGCACATGTAGCAAAGCGAGGCGGAGTGGGTGTACTTGATTGCGGCACGCCACTTGATGTATTGGCCCACGCCACCGCTCTTGAAGAGAGTGGGACATTGAAAAAGGCCATGCGCTGCGCGAACAACCCCGTGAAACACGCAAAAGGCACACTGGTTCTGAAAGACGTTCAAAGCGGCTCTGAAGCGCAGCACATATTCAGCTTCAGCGTTGTGGCGCTCCTGCTTTTGGCGTTTGGCCTCAAGAGAGGCAGGGCGGAATGCCTCTGCGAGGGAGGTTCTGCGGGGTGCGGGTCAGTGTCGTGGCCGACATGGCGTAGGAAAGGACATACGAGGCATGGGCAGGCTGAGCGTCGTCATGGGCACGCTTTACCCTGGGAAGACGCATGAGTGAGAAAGACAGAAGGAGGGCGGAAGAGACGCACGATGTTCGGGGTGCGAGCGCCTTCTGGCAGAACGAACAGCGCTCGTTCTCAGGTCGAGAGTTGCAATAGGTGCCCTTGCGGTCGACGAAGCCAGTTACAAGGTAGCGAATACAGCGCGGGGGGCCGTCCAACGCCTTGCGCATGTACTCGTTGCCCGCAAAGTCTTGTGCCTTTGGGGGATGATGTTGACGACGGCCCGCGAAGGGCAAGAGAACGCAGTTGGCGGGTTGTCCGTCGCGTCCGGCTCGAGAAACCTCTTGTATATACGACATCATCTCTATGGGGTTTCCCGCATGAACCACAAGGCGCACATGAGCGTAGTCGTTGCCGGTGCCAAAAGCATTGGTGCATATGATCACGGGGTCAGTGCCCTCCAGCCAGTCGGTGTGGATCTGTCGGCGTTCGTTTGGTTGTAAACCTCCGTGGTAGAAAGGGAAGCCTAAGGACTCCTGCAGCAGGTGCCCAGTCGCGGTATAAGGGACAAACACGAGTCCGCGATGACTCGGAAGCGTGAGATTGGCGGCAATGAGTTGAGTGATGCGGAGGTGCATATGGCCCTCTTCGACAGGGGGCATCCACGAGTACACCAGCTCGGGACGGTTGGAGGTGGTTCGGAAGACGAGGGCGTCGGGTCTCATTGCAAAGGAGGACCGGATGGCGGGTTCCATTGCGCCAGGGACAGTGCCTGACAAGACAATGACCTGACAGTGGAAGTTGGCCCGCATATCGCCCAGGTGTCGCAACGCTGGCCTAAAGTCTTCAGAGCACTTGGGAATGTGAGCCTCATCGACGACTTGTCGAACAATGGGGCGGACGTGGGCGTTTACTCTGGCGAGTTCCTGGCGAAGGTGCTGCTGGTTAGTAGCGTCGGCCGAGATCAGAACGAGGGGCGAAGTGCCAGCCAAGGCAACGCCAGGGCGGTACTGCTCGAATGGGACCTCCATGGGGACAAGCTTCTGGCGGAATTCGTCGAGGAGCGCGATCAAGGGAAAGTAGACGGTGGTGATCGAAGAAGGATCGAGTATTGCGGGCACGAGGAATATCATGGATTTTCCGCTGCCCGTTCCCATGAGCACGAGCATGTCGTTCTTCAAGTCCAGGGCGGCTCGGATGGCGTCACGCTGAACGTCCGAGGTGAAAACCGCCTCAGGCTTGCCACTGAGTCGGCGTACAGCCGCAAGAATCTCGCCATCGGTGAAAGACGCACGCGGCGGGTTCGCTGGCGCCACCGGGGGAGGGGACGACGTTGGCGGGGGCAGAAGAGCGATCGAGGAAGGAGGCAACGCCGAGGACGAGGCAGAAGAAACCGCAGAAGCTGAAAAACAAAAATCAATGAACGGAGCACATCACGTGATCAAAAAGACTCACATTCTTGGCCGTCCAGGCGTGCATTCACTTTGTCAAACTGCGTCTGCACGAGGCACTTGAGGTCAGCCAACTTGGCGTCGATGTACTCTCTGACTGAAGGCAAATCTTCCTCCCTCGCTGCGATCCTCCCGTCCTTCACAAGGCCTGGAAAGGCGTCCATCGTAGCTTGCGAGTAGGGGAGGCCGAGACCCCCTGGAACAACCTCACACACGAGCTGCCAGTCAGTGCTCGCCTCGAGATACAACGGGAGCACGTCCTCCGGGGCCCCGGAGAGGGCGGCACTACTGATACCGTATACCCTATTCTCGGTCCTGCGACTGTGGCCGCTCTGAAGGGCCAACGGGGTGTCCTCGTCGTCGGCATCGATGAGCTCTGCCAGACGAGGGGAGAGGACCCTCCTCCAGGCGATGCCGAGATGGCGCCAGCTTCGGACTGTGAGGGGCACGGCGGTGAACTTTGACGAGAAGGCCTTGAAAGCGTCCGTGATCTCGTCCGTGGTGAATAGCTTGCAGTTGTTGACGAATATATGCTGTTGGTACAGCGCCAACACGGCTTCGTCGCCAGGATGGCATACACTGACGAGAAACTGGGCGAAAGGACGCGCGATGGCGAGGTCCTGGATGAGCAGATCCGAACTGAACGCGCTCAGCGCGTGTGGGATGAGCTTGTCCATGCCGCTAAGGGCGCTGGTCTTGGTGTAGGTGACAAGCAAGCAGATGAAGGCGCCCATGGCCACCAGGTTTCGCATGGGATATGTGGGGGTATTCGAGATCAGCATGGCGGTGACTTCTGTTCCTCGACTCGCGGCGCCGGCGGTCAGCTGGACGATCACCAATTCGACCAACTGGAAGAAAGCGTACGACTTGAGCCAAGCCCTCATCGCGAACGTATTCCAGACCACCTGACGGCCCGAATGTTTGGACACAAACCTGCTTTTGAGCTCAGGGGTATCGAGGATAGCGTTGATGAGCAGGCACGGGTCCGAGAAACAGGGGTTGCGGGCGTCTTTGAGGAAGGAGTATCCGGGCTGCTTGTTGGACAAATCGTCCCGGATCAGGTCGTAGGTGACGGCGAGCGGAAGCGACAAGAGGACGTCCTTCTCCCACATGTCCTTGGCGCGCATCTCCAGGAAGCGGATCATGTCCTGGACTTCGTGGAAATGGAGGACATCTCCCTGATAGAGGAGCGTCCGATGCCGCTTAGCATCGATCCACCACAGCATCGGACCTCCCATGGTCGCGAACGCCAGAGAGGAAGCGAGGTGCTGGTGCGTCCGCAGGGTGTTGAAGGTCGACTCCACACGCTCGACGACCCAGGGCTGATATAGCTGGAAACCCTCTTCAAGGTCCCCGTGGTCGACTATGAGACGAACCACGACCAAACGGATGCAATACTCGAAACGGCTGATGGGGTTGGTGACCAACTTGGGCTCCGCAAACTGGCCGCCTTCTTGGAGTGTTGACAACGCAAGGCAGTAGATTGTGGGGTCTGTCACTCGACAGGACGGTGTAGGGCGCCAGGGGCGCGTCCACAGCGCCTTCACGACGCTGAGAACAGCCGTACTCGCGCTCTCGACGTCGGGAAGAGCGGCTTTGAGGGCAGCGACAGCATCGTCGACGTCCTTGGGGACGCCGAGCGGGCATCCGCGGAGGAGCATGGCCATGAGGCGGACGACGACAAGAGAATAGTTTTCCAGCGTCTGCTTGTTTTGCATCTCCTTGAATGGTTGGTTTTTGATGCTGCAAAGAATCAGAAAAAGGGAACGGGAGGTGGTACGGCAACGGACACACCTGACAGTGGGATCGGGGGACGCCAGCTTTTGCAGAATCAAGGTGGGAATCTGGTCGATCAGGGAGGTCGCGTTCTGGAGGAGGTGACGAACAGCGGATTGCAGGCCTTGAAACTCATGCGGGGCGGGCTGCGCGACCAGCGCCCGAAGCTCCGAGCTTTCCTTGCCGTCGAGAAGGAGGTGCCATCGAGTAGCTCGAAGCCAAGGGCTGATATTGCGGTCGTCAAGGGGCGCTGGGTAGATGGGCGTGGCGGGGAACTGGGCCTTGACGAGGTCTTTGAGGTCGGGCGGAGGCTGGGGCAGCGCTGGAACCGGATAGGGGATGACCGGGAAGTAAGAGTTGTTGAGTCCCCCTTCCTTCAGGCGCTGGACATCCTTGGTGGGAAAGTCCTTGGGGACCTTCTCTCCGGGGTGGTCGGCGCGGAAGTGATTTTTGGCGCTTCTGACCGTTCCAAAGCAGGCGACGCATTCGGTGCACTGCACCCCTGGAAGAATAGGAAGGCCGTGGATGGCGGCAACTGGAAGCCCATGGAAAACAGGCAGCTCGGGACCGACAGAGAGCTCATACAAAATGTCAGTCGTCTCTTGGCCGGGGCGTTCGGCGGCCTTGATGTCGTGTTGCTCCTTCAGATGAGACGAGAGGCTGCTCATCTTGATGGCGGCGGGACAGGTCAAGCAGACGAGGATGCCATGATAAACGTCAACGGCCAACGAATACGCTCGCAGGCTGGGGGTGTCAACCAGGTGCTGGGAAATGAACCTCAACGGTTCCTGGGCGACAGACGAACAAGGGCACGTCAATTTCTGCGCGACAGGATGTCGTTGAAGGACTTACCCCGCTCAACGTCCAAGACGACGCGAGGGTTTGATGCATGGTCATGTCCTCGAGGGAAGCAAAGGACAAAGGCTCTGGGTGACGCGAACACGAACAGCGGTAGTCAGCGGTTTCGTCAGGCTGCGTGCGTTGGGAATCACCCTCCGCCGGGGCAGCGAGAGGAGAATTTTCGACCGTGCTTTGCATACCAGGAAGGAGATGGAGGGAAGACAAGGGAGCGAGGGGAGGGGAGCGTCCGATTTTTGGCGAGAGAAAAAGAATAACATGTGCAAACACGGGGCGTTGGGGGAAAGCGCTTCAATTTGGTAGCGCTCTGTCCACTCCTTTTCCGCACCAAAAATAGGACAAGGGGGTGGACCGACTATGTACATTGGGACGACTATGTCTACACAGCTAACGAGCGCTCCACTTCTTCCTCGTCTTCCTGCTCCGTCCACATCTCCAACTGCAGCTGGCGGAGTTGAAAAACGAGCGAGGCCGATGGCAGGGAGTTTGCTAGGACGGCGACATCCAGGATGAGTGTCGTCCAAACGGTAGCAGGGGGCGAACGCCTGTCAAAAGAATACAACCGATAGCCTATCTGAAGGAGTACTTCACTGGACGTCAGGACAGCGCCCGAAGGCATACGCGGGGCGGACATCTGTCCTGAAGGGACCCGTACGTTGCTCCCCACGTCAAGAATCAACCGATCTCCAGCCTCCATGGTCATGAGCGTGAAGGCAACAAAAACCGCACGCGCCCGCCTCCTGATCACGCGCACCGCGGATGGCAAAGGCATCGCGGTAACGAGTTCTCGTGCGCCGTATACGGTCAAGGCGACGCACGCTATCTCGCGTGGATATTGGTCCGCCCATCGAAGTGCCACGCGAGGTGGGGCGGGAGTGAACTCTTTGCGATGACAAAAATCACGATGGACGTGCCAGGCCTGCTTCTGGCAGTTCAAATCCTGTGGGGGGGTCATGAGCGCCGAGAACAGACAAAGGGGTCGGATGATCCGTTACACAGTAGTACGCGCTTTCGCATGCGACGCATTCTTTCTTGATGTTACGACGGGACATGCAATGGTAGCAATACTTGGAACACGTTGGGCGACGTGAAGAGAAAAAGGGCCTGAGTTCCATTGGATGGGCGACTGAGGAAGGGCACTCCGTATTCAAAGGAAAATTTTACATTGTATTATCAAACAAGGCCAAATAATCAAATAGGTTCACGGCAGGACCAAGTGAACAGTTCTGGTCATATGATGCTCCCGGAGTCGGGGTTGGGTGTGCGCTTCGCGCGTTTCGAGGATGAATGTTATCTGGGCCAAGGACACGAAGCTCAGCAGGGGAAACATCAGCGCAACGCAAACTCACGATTGCGGGGGGACGGAGTTGGAGAGCCAGCGCCCGCTCCAAGCGCTGATGACGGGTCGCACCTAGGCCGGGACCGTATGTGGGATTCCTGGCCAGGAAACATCAGAGACGTTACAGTTGGCTGAGAGGCAGGACTGACCGATCGAACCAGAGAAGGACCAACTCTGCTGAAGTGAACGATCGGCCGTGGATCATGTTCTCCCTGATACGGTGGCGGCGAACGAACTCGACGACGGAAGGATGTTCTTCGTCCAAGGTCGGCAGATGCGAAAAGGGGTCAGGAGGCGGTGGCGGGCGAGGGGGAAGGACAGGTGGAACCCGACAAGATTGAGGCGGTGGGGGACTCGGCATACGAAAGTATCTGTCCAACGTCGCTGCTTTCTTTTTCGCTCTGGGAGGCATGGCGGAGAGAGACCCTAGGGGGCGACCAGTTTCAGACCCTTTCAGAAAGGACATCAACAACGACAAACATTTATCACGTAATACAGCCTACACGGATGATTGTCGAAGCGCAATGCACTGGTTGGGGCGGCGCTCATAAGAAGCAGAACAACTCGGCTGGGGTGGCGCACGTCGAGAAAGAGCTACGAGGAGCAAATGCCGGAGAAGCCGACTCGTTTGGGACTCTGGACACTCGCACACGCGACGTAAGCATGGATAGCTGGTGCAAAGCAGGGGGGAAGCCCGAAAAGCACCCACACTTGGCGGCGGCGCTTCACGGAAACGGGGTGGCGTCTACTACCTTCTCGACGCGGGTTACGACGCAAGGGGACAAGAGAGATGGAATGCACGACGAGTGACGAGCCCTACTTCAACAGGATACATCAACGTACTAACGCTACCAAAGTTACGGGAACATCAGAGAAAGATCCACCCCCAAAAGCAGAGTGCATGGCGGCACGGCCGTACTTGACTGCGAGGCAGGCTTGCTCTGACGTCACCGGGGCGTGGGGTTCAATGACCATGATGCACGCCGCGTCCTGGAGGCGGGGTTGGGCGCTGAGTCGGAAAACGCCCTCCAAGCTGGCACGAGCGCAGCGAAGACTGCGACGATCGATCGAGAACGGAGCAGGATAAGAGGTTGTGAACATGACGTGAATGGATGATAGATTGGTTTGGCCGTGTCCATTGAACAAATTTGAAATCGGAAAGGAGGACGGCAGTGGCTGGTTGAGGGGTAGAAGGGGGCAGCGGAAGAGAGAGAGATCCAGCACCAAATTGAGCGACTCGAGGACTGTCAACTGGGCGAGGTCGATCTCTTGAAGTGCAAAGAGATGATCTCGAGGCATTCTGACCAGCCTAAAAGAGAAAATACGTCAGGGTACGCGGCGAAGGCGGTGTCGGGTCCGGACTCACAAAGACAGTTTTGTCAGGGAACGAATGGAGCGCTTCAGAATGCCGTTCAACAGATGAACGGAAGCGAGTGACCGTAGGTTGACGCTCAGTTTCGTGATGGGATACAGTCCTTCGGTGTCCGGATGGCCTTCCTGCCCGAAGGTCATCTCGATGCTTCTCGGCATGACCGCGCAGAGCTGGCCTGAGGGCTGAAAGACGACACCGAAGAGTCGAATGCGAGCCAAACTGGACCGATGACAAACGACGCTGTCTGGAACGTTGGTGAGGTTGGTGAGGTCGAGGGATGCAAGCGTAGGGAGGCGTAAAAATGTTATCAGCTCGGCTGTGACCGTGAGCCGGAACACCCCTTTGACTCGGATCTTGTTGACGCCGCGCAGGCGTGCCAAAGAGATCAAGAGTCGGGACAGCTGGGTCCCGGCTACACCGAGCAGCTCGAGATGAACTGCTCGAATGTGGCGGCCAACCCTCGGGAGAATGACGACCAACTCTCGAGCGCGATCCTCTATAGAGCACCGCAGAGCACAGAGGGAGATGGTGTGAAAGAGTTGGCTCTGCGCCGCCTCGCAGAATGGCGACGACACCAGCGAACAAGCGACCAACGTCTCTGTGTCTCCTTTCAGCTCCTCGATGAACGCACGCACCAGTTCATTCGGGAACATGGCGTCGATGATGGAGGAGGAAAAAGACGGTGCGAGCAAATTGAAAAAGAGACAACACGTGACATTTGGAGCCACAGGGCTAGCTTAGGGCAAGGCATTGTGGACTACTAGGAGGTCAAACAGAGCGGGTACGTAGATTCAGATCACTATGTAGTCTGGGAAGGAAAGAAACGCCCGGCTGACGTCGACGTCTATGGGGGCGACAAAAACAAAGTTCATCAACTCGGACATCCGGCGCTGGGATTGGAACACAGAATGCGGCGGTGGTTGGCGAACGGTTGAGTGGGGACGGTCGAACATGAACCACGACGTGACTTTCAGCCGTGGATGAAGGGGTCTGCTGATCGCGCTGGCGACAGGACATGGACCCAAGCCCTCGGAAAAGGCGTCCTCGAAAGATTCGACGCGGGAGAGGAGGAGGAACTGCATCCAAGTGATTGTGGTGGGGTGACCCTCATTCAGGAGGCCACTGACGTCGAGGAGAGGGATGATGCGCCGCCTTCGACGTGTGGCCGGGATCAGGAGTCGAAGATGGACGAGGGATGTCAGCTGCCCCAGGTCGACGCGGTTGAGCAAAGGTAAAGCTTCGGCCTCGAGGCGACTGGAAAGCCATCTGAAATGTACATAAGCAAATTGGATCGGCAATGACGAACAGGAGGTTCACAAACAAGGTAAGGTGCTTGATGGTGGAGCGGTGGGTTTGAAGCACAGCTTGAAGCGCTTGAACGCATTCGGCGTTCAGGAGGCGGACGCCCAGGACGGTGACTGAACAGGAGGTCGAAAAACGGTATTCGATGTCAGGGCCTGGAGAGGAGCCGAGCACACCGACTCTGTAAAGAGAAAGTCGCTCGAGGTGTGGGCCAGGAGCAACGAGAGCGGCGGGAACGGAAACGAAACCGGCGAGGGAGATGTGTTCGAGATCGGGGAGGCAAAACAGGGCGGTCCACGAAACATCGAATCGAACGGGACAGCCGAAGACCCGGAGACGGATGCTCCGCAAAGGGGGCGGGTGGCGGACCAAGGCCTGCATGAGGGATGCGAAAAGGGGTAAATTTACGGCGATTGACTGCAAGTCGAGCGACAAATCCTGGATGCAGGGTCGGACACGATCCAGAACAGCCACCAAATGCGAGAGGCGCTCGGGCCACATCGTGTCCTCGGTGGAAAGATGGACCTTTTGATACAGCAAGCGCTGCGCCGGGGTGAAGAACTCCCACGAAACAACGGCACATGAAGCCAGAGACTGTGTGTCCTGTCTCAAATTCGACAGAATGCGCTCGACCAATTCGGGTGGAAAAGGCGACATGGTCAGGATGCAAAAGGACTGAAGGGGACGCAAAACTGGAGGTAACGTGACTATACCACGTGATGTGACATGGTGCGCGCTGAACCTCAGCGCTGGCCAACCAAACCACGAGAACAAACGACATAGGCCAGCCCAGGGACAAAGAGAGACGGGAGAATCGAAAAGACTCGCGACGTGAAGAAACATCACCGACATGCAAAGCACATACATCTGCGCGACACGTGAGTGGCAGGGCAAAGACAACAGGCGCTGCTGAGTAATCACGTGTCCTTGTTCCACTTCCATCTTCAACCATCATGGGGGTCGATAAGGTCCCCCCCGAGATCCTCACAGAGACTCTGTCGTTTCTGGGCGAAGACGTTGAGTCATTGGTCGCATGTACCGTGGTCTCGCGGCTCTGGTCCGAGATCGCGCGTCCTTTGCGATTTCGACGCGTGTCCATCGACACCGAAAGGGAACTGCAGAGCGCAGCCGCAGGGGAAGAAACGGCACGGATGACGGCGATGATTGCGCCATGGATAAGAGACCTCAGGGTGCGCACCAAGGGCATGGAGGCAGCCAGCACGACCGCCCATGGCATATTCGAGCCCTTGGCAAAGAGCGGGAAGATAGAAAGTTTTGTGCTGAAAAGGGAAGGGGACATAGACACGGGGTTGGCCGCCCAATTCACCGAAACGACACTCTACCGTATACTGTTCCTGCCCACGATCACCCAACTGGACGTCGAGGGAATACCAGTGAGCAAGAATGCGCTGGCTTGTCATCCTCGGCTACAGTCCCTCTCCCTCGCGGAGAATTGTTCGTCCATCCCAAACGAAAACTACGAGGACGTGTTCATGGCTGGGACCTACACATTCGACCCCCGAGCCGAAACCGAAGGAGGCGGAGGCGTGGTTGTCTCACTGACCGCCTCGATCGTTGGGAGGGAGCGGCGCTTTTCACATCTGGTGGGCATGAACGGATGGGCCTTGAGAAAGTTGACACTGTAAGTCGTCATGAATGACGGGTCGCCGGGTAGCTTCGCATGCAATAACGCTTTCACAGGGTTTTCGATTGGTCGGACGAGGAAGTCGCGGAGACGTTGAGGGTGAGCATGGATGCGCTGCCAGCGCTGGAGTTTGTCGGCTTGGCGTTTGAGGACGTGAGGACCTTCAGCATGCCTTTTGAACTGGAGGACTTTTTCTGCGTCGAGCGCCCGTCGAGCCTGCGAGAGGCCCACCTTTTATTCCGCCACGTCGTCGAAGAGCCACAGGAACTGCAGAACGTCCCGACGAACGGACCTAGACTGGATCGGATGTTCGACCTGCGACGTCACCCAAAGCTGACTCGGTCCACAGTACACATGACCATACAGCACTCCTTTAATCCAAAGCAGCTGGGCGACTTTGACCTGCGGGAATATCTCAAAAATACGTTCCGTCGGAGGGGAAAGCACACAAAGGTCAAGGGTCAGTTCGTGGAGCTCAGGGTAATAGACGGCGAGTAGTATATCGATTGTAGGGGTCTGGTCTACAAGAAGAACGCGTAATGAGGGTTACATGATCACTTGTCACTAACATTGAGGACGCTAAAGGGGTATGATATGGGGTGGTAAGCGCAGGACAGTCCGCAAGGTGACAGGGAATGTAGAACGCCGAGTGCGCTCGAAAGCCGAGCGCAGCAGGTCATCGTTTCGGCGCCTGAAATGTTCAACGTTGGCAGGGTGCAACGGGAAAGACTCATCGATGACAAGCGACCAGGCGGCTTGCTCTAAGTGGGGATGGGAACGGCGAGTGAAAAGCCCAGTGAGGTTGGCGAAGGCTCGCTCGAACTGAGCACGGCGCCCGTTAAATGAAACCGCACAATGGTGATTCAGGGTGACGCGAATCGAGCGAATATTGGTAGGGCCGTGGCGAGCAAACATCTGTGGAAGGTTGAGAGGAGGCATGCCTTCGGTGAAGAACCGGAGTTGGAAGACGACGTGTACGTCGCGTATGACCTCAAGCTGGCCGAGGTTTATGTCCGTAGCGTCAGGTAGGGCTTGACGGATGACCCTAGTCGAGACGGCCGGGTGAGCTACGAAAAGTAAAACGAGACAACACGTACAGACAAAGGTTTCGGAGCGAGCTGACCGAAAGCGCGAGCAGGGCTGCGAGGCCCTTGAGACACTCCCGAGAACGGAGCTCCATGGTGACCTGAGTGATGGGCGGTAGCCCGTTCTCCCGAACCAAGGTGTCCTCAAACTCGATTTCACCCACGGAGGGGATGACTGCGCACAGTGGACTGCCAGGCTCAAAGGTGACCTGATTGACGCACAGACGGCGCAAGCCAGGGTGGTCGAGCAGCGCCTTGCTAGAGATGTCGGCAATGTTGGACAAATGTATCTGGGTGACCGAGGGCGTATGGAGGAAATCCAAAAGTGGCTTCGAGACTTTCAACGGGTATATGCCCGTGAGATCGATGGTGTGGATGAGGCCGTCTTGCGCCAGTTCGAGGAGGACCCGCTTCACCTGGGATTCAGGTGGATGACGCAGATGAACGTGAACAACGCGTATGTACTTGACGACTTTTGGGAGCATGGGTATGAACACATGGGCGCGTGCTTCGACCAAAGTGCTTCGCGAAGACAATGTTATCGCGTGGAAAAGATGTCTTCGGGCGGCGTCGTTGAAGACGTGAGACACGGTCGCAACCGCGAGGAGCGCTTTGCGATCGTCTGACAATTCGTCGACGAAAAGCTGCAGGACCTCGTTGGAAAACATCCCCAACGGAGAGCGACGAGAACGAAATCAGAAACCAAAATTTTTATTCAGATCTAAACACGTGATATGACGACGAGCGCTGCCATACATGCACAGTGACGGACATCAATTCAGGCGACTGAGCTTGACACAGACACCAGAGTGGGCTCGCTTGTGCTGAGAGGTGGGGGCGCTGAAAGCTGCTGACTGCTTTGTGACGGAGACAGACTATAGATCATGACATTTGAACGTAAAACTCGGGGTCTACAGAACATCTGCTGATACATCTAAAGAAGGTGACATGCCAGACGACTAGAGACATCGCGAGTGGACGCAGGAGGGCGCCACGCTTGACGATGATCCATAGCGATGCACGCGTCACAATTCATTGGGACAAG
>NHYE01005065.1:0-12623 GCA_002938385.1 Gymnopilus dilepis | reverse complement strand
GCGTACTGCAGGGGGGCTAGCACAAAGTCGGTGGAGAGCAGGTCAGTCTGAGAGGGCATGGGTCTGTGGTAGGAGGGCAGGGTGCGCTGTGGCCGGGGATCCTCGTAGGGGGGCTCATCGTCGTCTGAGCCGGGGTTTCTGACGCGAAGGACCTTTCTGTGCCTCCGCGAGTCCTCTGACATGGGCGTCAGACAGAGGAGACGTCTGCGTCCTCACTGTTGCTCAATCAATGCGTCCGTGCTGACTAATCTCCAACACGCCTCAGGCACATTTATTATTCTATCTACTTTACACTACAAATGTCCCGTCGTGCACGTTCAGCTGCTGGCCGTCAGTCTATGCTGCACAGAGCAGTCTCTTGCTCACCTTGGGAAACTCCGCCTTCTCGTCCAGCATCGTCTCGCCCCAGCACAGCAGCTTCAGCAAGCCAACCAGCTTCACCTCCTTGCCCTGGCTCAGGCTCTCCAGGATCGCCGCGTTCACCTCCCCCGCCGTCTTCATCCGCTGCGCCGGCGACAGCAGCTCCGCAATCGCAGCAGGCGCATTCGGGGCAGCGTCAAACGCCAGCAGCGCCATCGTCCGCTCCAGCTCGGACAGAAACTCGGGCGACTCCTCCCCCCGCGGCGCCAGCTCCTCCTGCGCAAACTCGAGCGCCTCTGAGATGCGTCCCTGCCGAATGTACTCGATCAGCTTCTGCTGCTGCAGCTTGAAGTACAGCGCAGGGTTCGTGTCAAGTATCTGTCACCAGCCAACAGTGAGTGTCACTTCTTCTCCCACAGACAGACGGCTGGGCAAGGCGCACGTATCATATTGAAGACTGAAGTTTTTGGTGTTTACGTATCTCATCACCAGCCCCAAAGGGCCTATGCGTGGTGCATGAAACATTTTAATCCTCTGCGCCTTGCCCTGTGCAACGCCCAGAGTCAACCAGAAACACACCTCGGGGTTCAGATCATTCACTCGCGTGATCGCATCTTCCACGTCCCCTCGTTGGAGGGCTTCTCTGATATCCATCCGGCTTTCAATGCTTTCAAAATCTACCGGCGGCGACAGGTTCGCCTCTTGGCTGAACTCCTCCGCCGCTGACTTGTACCCCTCGATCACCAGGTAGTCCATGATCAGACGGTTCAGATCCCTGCACATGAAAAAGGCGCCGTCAGTCATCAGAAGGTAAAAGACATGACGGAACAGTAGACAGAAGATCAGATAATACATGCAATATAGTTATCTCCTCAAAAATGCATTCAGAGAGATTCCCATTTGTTTTATCATCCCATCGAAAATGAAAAAAGCGCCCAAAACACTCACGTTTTCGTGACCTTCACATCATGCAGGCGCTTTTCCCATTCTTCCTTACGTATCGACACTTTCGGAGGCTAGAACACCGGCTGCGGATTAGCGTCGCGTTGCAGCATAGGTTCGACGGATACTGACCATGGAGAGAACATCTGAGGTGCCACCGCATTTTATTCACTGCATTTTTCTACTTCAGGGCAGGTTTGATGGCAATCACGTGAAATACACCCCGCCAAGCTCTTGCCCCTGAATTTCTGCTCGCTTTTACCAACGTTTAGCTCAACCTTGCCTCTTCGTATCTTTCCCTTTGACGAATGTTCACCCTATTTCCAGTCCCCGTCCTGCTCTGAAATTAACGCGTTCTAGAATCTCGTCATGGGTTCATCTCCTCCATAAATTTCATCCCTCAGAAAAAAACGTGTCGCTTCATACAAGTTCTTTTCGGAATTCCTTTTGTTCGTTCGGACACAAGTGCCCTTCATGACCATGGGCGCCCTGACCCATCAGGCAATTTCAAATGGATAAAATAAACGCTGCATGCACCAGACAGGTGCATAGACGAGATTTCTGGACTGGACCATGACTGCGCAACGCTGCCAGAATGCTTCCGATCGCTGTTTTCTTTTCGAACTTCGAAAGGAACATTGAACGACTGCTTAGGACACCTAGCTACACCTCGCCGCTCAGCCGAACACGCTGCACCAAGTCTAAATTTCAATAGACCCTACTTGCATGCATACAGTCACCAGTGCGGTCGGGACCTGGACGACCGTCCGATCAACAGCAATCCGGAGGTTCCATGGCGAGGTTCCTTTCCCCCGTCTAAACATACCCGCGTTCTGATATGCCGCGCTCATCCCCGCTCGAGGGACATAGTTCACGAGCTGAGCCCGGGGCTCAGCTTCCCTTGTGACTCCGTGATCCAAATTGCTTCGTGGATCCATATAACCAAGTACAGTAACAGAATGGTGATCTACAGGCTACAGGCTACAGCTACATACCCATGCGGAGAAAGGAAGGAAGGAAAGGAAGAAAATGTACAATGTACATACATAGCGATAGGAGCTCGTGGCGGGTGGTTAGAAATAACTTTAAGACTTAGAATGGACGTGAGTAGTATGTAGTGAGCGTACATGAAGCCCGAGAGCGCCATACATAGCAGAAATAAGAAGTAAAGAAGCAAGCGAGCGCGCGTGCCAAGCGTCTAAACTTCGAAAAAAATCACCCAGCAAGGTCCCAATCAACACGGAACGGCACCCCCCTCTCCTCCTCCCACTTCCTCTGCCACTCATTCACGCGCTCCATCAGCGCCGCCCACTGAGCCTCCGTCTCGACCCCCTGCGTCCAGTCCGCACCCAGGCCGAGCGCTTCCAGGTGGAACCACCCTCTTCTGAGGTACTGGTATTCCAGGACGCGACGCCGCCACGGCTCGACGAATTTGTGGCCGTTGTCAGGGATGGCTTTCTGATTTGATATGAGATGGTGATCAGCGTTTATGTATGTATATGGAAATGTATGGACAGGATTAGATGAGGGGAAGAGACGAACCTTCTCCTTCAAGAACTCGATCAGGTCATCTTGATAGTCGCCTGATTTACCAGCGAGCATCCTGTGGCCGTTGACATAGGGATCCAGTCCATTCGCGCGGACTTCTTCCTCGTACAAAGCCAGTTCTTTCAATAGAGCATCCCGAGGAGGAAGTAAAGATGGGTTCGAGATCACATGTGCCGTGAATAGACCTTGCGCATAGTCCGATGGGCAATTCGCGATGTAGGACGGTAAGCCGATGAATGCAAGCGCGTTGGTTGGGTATCGCGGGTTTAGGGAAAGGATGTGTCGGTATAAAGGGAAGATGTAGCGCGTGTTCGTCACTAGAGACGAGTGGACCGACGAGTTGTCGCTGGCTGTGCGGTTTACGGTTAGTTCGCCACCGTCTGTGAGGAAGGGCTTTAGTATTTGGTATCCTGTACCGAGCAAGACTACGTCTGGGTCTACTAGGGAGCCGTCGGTGAAGACAATGCCTTTCGAAGTGAAGTGGGAGATTTCTGGTTTTACTATGACGCCTGCTACTGGGTCGGCTTCGTGTCGGATAGAGATGATAGTCTATTTTGCATGTTAAAGGGTATCCAAGCAGTCAATTTGTAATAACGCACTTGGCGGGCAAAGTCGACAATTTGTGATGCAGCATCTCTACCGCTAGCGCCATTGCCAACGATCAAGACCGTCTGGTTGGCAAAAGCTTCTGGTCTGCGGTAATATACCGAGTGTACAATTTCTCTTTGATGCCCGGCCGCGGGATTCGACAGCCACTCATCCTGCCCCTTCCACACAGGAACGCGAGGTATATGGTTATTACCACTTGCCACCACAAGATGGTCAACAGCCTTATATTGCAAGGATCCCTTGTCGTCTGAGATCGTTAAATTCCAGTAACCCTCTTCAGGCGTGCCAGTCCAAGAAGCTGAGTGAATCTTGTGATTAAATTTAATGTAATCCAGTAGATTATTGTGTTGTGCATAACGCCAATGGTAAGCTTGAATGTGTTCGTGACTGGGGTAGAGAGGTGTTCCGGGGGGGAATGGGAATCCAGGATATGTCATAGATGGGACTGGTGTATTTGTATGAAGTCGGGGATATAGAGGTGTTTCTGGAAGATCAGGCGGAGAGACGTCATTATTATCCGGTAGCCTGATGAAAGCTTAATACAATCTACGCGACGTCGAGAAGGACGCTTACCAGATGCCACCAACGTCTTCCCTTTCTTCATACAAGACGACTTCCCAGCTATCGCGAGAAAAGGCATCTAAATCCAGAAAAGTCTTAAGCATAGCCAGCCCTGCACTGCCAGCACCGACAATAGCAACAGATTTTGTGGGGTGAGATCCATGGTCAGCACGTAGAGGCACCTGAGAAGGAAGGTGAGATGCGAGAAAGGTAAAGAGCAGGCGCTGTATGTTGACCATGGAGTGGAAAGTGAGAGTATAACTTAGCAAGACAAGTGCATCTAACACAGCATGATAAGCTGCCCCTCCTGGTTGTCTAGAGCGGTGAGTAAGAGATCGTGAGGACGCTTGAAGCAATTCGGAGAGGAGATGGCGTGCTCTCCGCTTGCCGTTGAACGCCTGGGGCGAGCCAGCAGCCGTGACAGGTCGTTCTTAGAATAGCAACGCTGATTGACTCAAAAATCTCCGAGAACTCAGTTCCTGACAGACAGTGATAGAGCAGAAAAGGGCGAACGTCGATGCAGTACGGGGCTGAGGGGCGCGTTATTAATATTATCTCGCCCAAGTAAGCAAGCAATCGGGTTCGCACAGCTTGTGGTGTATCTTATGCCATTATTACGCCTTCGAGACAACTCCGCCAGACCTAATCATATTGAAGAAATCGTCTTTGTCAACAGTACCTTTGCAATGGGATCAGATATACGGTCATCTTCGGTATTGTGAAAGACTTACTTTCTTTCCCCCGTCCAATGATATTGTCCTTTTTCTTGCCCTTATTTTTGCCTTTGTGTTCTTCGACTGGTGCGGGTAACGTTGGCTTGCCAGTCCCGCGATTGGCTTTGGCTTGTTCAGTAGCAGCAGCAGCGGACGCCTGTGATTGTTGTATCACGTTAAATAGCCTGACGACTAGAAAGGGGTTGAGAAGGAGCTTTACAAAAGATAGACGATCGTACTGACCACCTCGCTGGGCAACTTTTCTTAGCGCTCTCTCACTCTCGCCACCCCACCCGCCAATGACATCCTTTATCCTGGCCTTGTCTTCCTTCTCCTTCTTTTCTAATTGCAAAACCTTCTTCGCTCGTGACTCCAGCTTCTCGTCATTGCGTTTTCGTGCTATTGAGGGTTTGAGAGATAGAGGTAAACTTGACGGGGCATCGGTGTTTAGCAAATGTTGTAGAGTAGCTCCGAATTTTGAGCTTCCAGTAGCTCGGATTTTTCTTTTTGAAGTCTGTCGAGACTTTTGAGGTTTGAGGCCTTGAATGTCCTCATCTTCGTCCTCGTCATCTTGTCCACTGGCGTCACTGCCGCTTCCTGACTCTACATCGTTTCCTTCCTCAAAGGAAACGTCTGCATCGGATTCTTCTGCAGCTGAAGACGAGCGTTCATCCTCGCTCTCGTGTTCTTCGGGTTTAGATAGTTTCTGACGTTTATGAGGAGGCATGGACATGGTTGGGGAAAGGAAGAAATTTATTTGGCTGACCGCGTCGATCAGCGGCTGATTCGGCAACTCTGCGAGCACCAAGTCCAACTATCATTCATCACCGCTGCTGCACCTCATCTCGTGTGCTTCCCAACGGCTGGCTCGGAGTCCCATCGATCTACTGACGAAGGTGGCAATACACTCATTGAAGTAGCCACGTCCAGGTGACGCGTTGTTCGCGTGTACTTTGTCTACATCTCCGCAGGCTGAGTCGACAAGATCGTCAGCAACATCGGGCGACCCTTTCCGCCGCCTTGTTCGACGCCTCTAACAGCATTTGCGCCACCGCTGGGAATGCAGTCCAACTCGAAGCAGCCCATAGATCTCTCTCCAGAACCCGATCTCCATCCTCTTTACCCTACCACAAGCCAGATCTCTGAACTGTTGGATCCCAACTCTGGGCTTAGTCCGGCGCAGAAAGCTGAACTAGTCGCGCACTGCTTAACACGCGCCTGCGCTTTCGGTGACATCTCTGTCGTCCAGCATCTCTTAACCGACCCACAGGCACAGGTCCACGTGGATCTGAGCCTCAGAGACGAGGATGGAGTGAACTTGATCAGCCTTGCTATCTGCGGGTTCGGAGGCGACTCTGATCGAGACGTTGAAAGAGAAGAATGTGTACGCCTTCTTGTTTCTCAAGGTGCCGATATGACGGCGGATAAAGGTGAGTAAGTAGCTCAGGATCCAGTGCAGTCTCTTAAACTTGCTTTCAAGCCGGGTGGACGCCATTACACTATGCTGCGATACTGTCACCTCCAACACTTGTATCATACCTAATGACCCATGGGTGCTCTCCCTTTGCATTGACAGAGAGAAAGTTGACGCCACTCGATATCGTAACGGCTCACTCAATTTTACCGGGCAAGGAGGATGTCGCGCTACTGTTGGAGGAGGCCATGCGTAGTCAGGGTTGGACAGGCGGCAGGATGGAAGAGCGGCGGAGATTGCTCGAGCAGCGGATGAAGAAAGAGGGAAAGAAGAAGCAGTTACGAGAAGACGTTGGAAAAGCCTTGGGCGTAACTCCAGATTGGTGGGGAAATGATTCAGGACTTTCCGACGACGACTCGGATTCAGAGGAAGACGACGAGGTTGATGAAGCCGTATACGTCAGTGATTCTTATACTTTCTTAGATACATTGGCTCAAATAACCCTTAGACGCCTCTTCCGGACTATTCTTCGATGCTGGTCTTCTCGCCTCAATTACTAACGCACATTTTTGAATCCCTTGTCACCAACTATCCTCCGACTTCCAAAGACGCCACACCAGCTAATACGCTGTACATGCTAGCGAGGTTTGCAGCATTGACCTGTGACCACACATGGTTGGAGGATGTCATAGTAGGTGCAACGGATGCTATTGAAGAAACCTTTTTCGTCAGTTGATTTTCCTTCTGTCGAGCGAATTTTCTGATCATCACCTCCACCAGAATCGTGCTGAAGATCTATGCTGTCTAGTGTTCTGGCTATATAACACGACGATATGGTTGCATCTACTTCAGTGCGACAAGTCCATAAATGAGGCTTGTGAAATGCTAGGGTCATTTGAAATGATAGAAGAAGTGATCAATTCTGTTTTTGGTGGGTGAGACGACTTTCACCTGGTGGCCTTTTATACGAACTGTCCTTGCAGTCTTCATCATCCGGTATGCCGAACGTCGAATAGACCAGCAGCTCGACAACATCATCCTGTCATTCACCCCGATGGCCTCCGAGTTTGAGGCCGTGCAATTTGAATCTGAATGGTCCTTCCTTCGCCCCTTCTCTTCTACGAAAAAGAAGGCAGCACCTCCGCCCTCTCCTCTCTTACGAAATGGCAACTTGTACTCCCCACCTCAAAGCCCCAATCGACCATTGTCTCCTTCGCATAGCCAGTCTAGCGTATCCTCTAGAGGGTTTTCTTCCTTGCGGAAAACCATTACACGCTCCCGGGGACCTTCATCGGCGCCACCCCTCTCTTCTATCTTCAACGAATCTCCTCCCGCACCCTCACCTTACGACCTAACTTCTTTCCTTACGTCACTCCACCTTTTCCTCACTCTATCCGACATCAACCCTGCAATTATAACCCAGCTATGGTCACAGGTCATGTACTGGACATCGTGTATGACCGCAATTTTCTCTCAATCCCCTCGTTGACTGACTCGATTGTAGGTGAAACATTCAACCGTATCATTACGCGGAAGATGTATCTTTGCAGGCAAGTATTTTCCGATAACTCCTCGTAAATGTTCTAAGCCTTGCCTCAAGGTCACGGGCAGTCCAGATCAGCATGAATTTGACTGTAATAGAGGAATGGATAGAGGAAATGGGATTACCTCCAGGCATTCAACTTCATTTTGCTCCTGTTAGGGATCTTCTCAATTGGCTTCAAGTGGGTTTCTGCAAACTTCGTAAAATTTTCAGCTCAATCTTTCTCCATAGTGCCTGTCGTCCATTGCTGAGTTTCCTGACCTTGTGGCCACCATCCAGACGATGAAAAATATCAATCCTCTTCAGGTATCTGGCTGACCAAATCCATATTACCCTTCCTGATTGTTGAGTACTCTTTTCTAGATGCGTCGAGCGGTTCGAGACTATAAGTACGAGGTCAACGAAGGTAGAATGACCGAGGAATGCATCCAATACTTGACGCAATTGCAAAAGGACTGGGAGCGCCATCGAGTCAAGTTGGGTGTAGAAGCCATCAGGAAAGAGGTTGGTCATCTTCCTTGTGGCTCAAGACCTTGTCTGACGTCCGTCACGCAGATTGTTGAAAGAGACAGAGACAGGGATGAAAGCTCCTCCATCTTCAATGATGCCGCAAGTGTGTCAGGAAAGGCACCCTCTATTGCCGCATCGTCGGAAGTGGCTAGTTCAAATCAGAGTATCGACATTCTTTTCGATAAAACCGGTGATATAACGGCTTGGGAACCCGTTCGTCCTTCACCAGCTCTTGGTGAACTATTGGATTCTCGGTATATGCTTCCTCTACTGTTTCCCTCCGACCCTCGCCTGCTCGCTGCTCGTCCTGGCAAGAAGATGATGTTCGAAGATCACAACCGCATGTCAATCCAAAGCCTCAACTCCAACTCAGATAAGAGCAGCAGCCATAGCAGTGTGTCAATGCCTTGGGTTTCGAAGGATCGAAAGCTAAGGGACATCGGAGTCACGACCTTGCAATGGGTGGACGGCGTACGGTCTGCTGCTCGTTGGGGCCGCCCCATTGCACATGACGACTATGAGCCAGACGATAAGGAAGCATCCTCGACACCTGAATTGCAAGGGGAATCAGAAGGCGTTCAATCATTGAATATCGTCACCCATGTTGCCCCCCTTACGCGCAAGCCTTCTGGTAGAGCCAAATCAAAACCAAGCATGGGCGAAGTTACACCAATAGATACTTCATTCGACTCGCACATCCACGACCCTCGATAATGCTCGTTGACCTCCAGCTCTGATCACTAACTGCTTTTTCGAATTCGCACTTGCACTTTCTCAATCTATTATGATGGACGTAACTTCTCTGGCATCTGTAATGAGTACATTGTATACAGGAATAGAATGGCACGCAACATGTTAAGACTCGGGAAGCTTGAGACATCCTTGAGGTCTTGCGATGATCGATGATCCTCCGCTTTTGGCTGCGTTCGGCAGTGCTGTGGCAGTGCGACTCCCTCGTCATTCCGTTGCAGACGGTCTAAAATTGGCAAGTAGCAACTGCCTGAGGCCTGATGCTTTGTGTCGCTCACTGCGTGTAAGCTCACCGCCGGCGACTGCAGCCCTTTTCTCACTCTCATAGGCTTGAGTCCTTGTACATGTCCTCTACCCAGTATACGCGTAATACCGACGATGGAAATCCCTACACGATGACATACACCAATCAACGAGACTCATATTACTACAACGAACCGTCACTTGGGACTAACCAGACAAGTGGCTACACGGACGAGAAACATGGGCGCTTTATGGATTCTAATCCGGACGGCCTCGATGATCACAGCAATGTTTCACAGTCTCGAGACGAAGTGAACTTAGGAGGGTCTCGTACGAGCGGTCTGGCCTATAACGAGAATGAATCCAGTCGACACCTCGTAGACCATACTGCTGAAGCCTCGCCCAACGATCCTCTTGTCCCTCAGCAAATGCGCCCATATGAGGACTTAGGTACGCATTTGGACAGCCTGTTTGTTAGTCATACATCTGTTCACTCTATTCCATTGCATTGTAAAGAATATGCAGAGCCGCACCTACAAGGGAAACCTTCCGGCGCAGGCGACGGAAAGCTCAAGAATCTCTTTGCTTCTGCCCGATACCCCTTAGATCAGCGGATCCAAGACAAAAAGCGTGGAATTGGGAGACAAAGGCATCCTTTCGTGGGTGAGTACATTTTGAGGTTCATTTTGGGAACGTGAAGCTTAATACTTCGTTAGTCTATGGTTTGACCGTTATCATGGTGGCAGTATTTATATACGAACTAGTCGTGAATTCTCGTCAGCAAGGGAGCCCGATTTCCTTGAAGGTGCGTGTCAAGCTGTTTTTTGTTCGTTTCGAAGTCTTACAGTTTGTGCCGACCCAGCCTGTTGTCAATCCAATGCTGGGACCTTCTTCAAGTGTACTGATACATGTTGGGGCTCGGTTTCCTCCATGCATGAAACTCGTTGAACAAGTGCCTCCAACTACTGCTTTGCCATGTAGGTTGGACAGCGTCTCTCTTGGGGCAGCTTGTTAAAATTGCTTAGGTATGAATGATACCGCGAATCCTGTTACTTCCGTTTGCACTGTGGAAGATCTTTGCGGATTTGGTGGTAATTCTAGCTCTTCTCATGTATTCAACACTTGGCTTAGGTTTCATCTAGGTTTTCACAATGAAACACCAAACCAATGGTTTAGGTAAACACCCCAGAATCCAGTCCTTCGCCGTAACTCAATGCCTTGAAGGTTTATCACGGCTATATTCCTACACGCGGGATTTATTCATATCATACTCAACATGCTTGCCCAATTGACACTATCGGCGCAGGTAAAATTTCTGTTGGACCCATGCATCTAGGACAAGCAATGAACTCTTGCTAGATCGAACGAGAGATGGGTTCTGGCGGGTTCCTGATCACATATTTCGCAGCTGGGATATTTGGGTAAGTGGTATCTCTATTCTTCTCATGCCCTCGGTCACTGACGTGTTTTTTTCTTTGCAGCAATGTCCTTGGCGGTAATTTTTCTCTGGTAGGAGTACCCTCAATCGGAGCCAGCGGGGCGATTTTCGGCACTGTCGCTGTATGTCATTCTGAGCGGAAAGCGAACGTGCCTTATTAATCTGCAGGATGATCTGCATAGGTTACATGGATTGACTTGCTAGCCCACTGGAAATACCAGTACCGTCCAGTGAGAAAAGTATGTTGAAATTGCCTTTTCGTGACTGTGTTTCTCACCTCTTCATTGTCAGCTTATTTTCATGGCGATCGAGCTGTTGATCGGCATCGCTGTTGGCTACATACCTTGTGAGGCCATCCAGTCATGCTCGTTCGAGTTCAAACTGATCACAATTAACCTGTAGATGTGGACAATTTTGGTTCGATGTCTCCCCATTCTATCTAGGGTGTTTATTAACCTTTGATCATCTCAGCCCATATTGGCGGATTCGTCATGGGTCTTTTAGTTGGTACCGTTTTCTATCCAGTGATAAGCACTACGAAACGCCATCGGGTGATAATGTGGACTTTCCGCCTGGTTGCGATCCCCATCGCTATCATCCTATTTGTGATTCTTGTACGGAATTTCTATACCTCTGACCCATATGCTGGTAAGATCTTCCTCTTATTGCATTCCTGTCTTCTCTGATAGCCGCGTAGCCTGTTCTGGGTGTCGCTATCTGTCCTGCTTCCCATCAGCGGCCAACAATCATTGTAAAGGGTAAGCATCTACCATTCAATACCGATTTTCACCTTCTCTGACATACGGTTCCACACAAACAGAACTGGTGCGTTGTTCTACTCTGATGCAATTCCGATTTGACTTACAGGTTTGAAGGACTGACAACTTCAAACACGGGCATCTGATCACCTCCGATACCTATTTCACTTGCATAACTCATCAGACTTTCCAACTGGACACTATCTATTGACATTGCAATTCTGTATACCACCACGTGCATATGACTGTTAGCATCGGACCTTACCAAGACCTTGCTCTCTGTTGGCTATCGTAATACTTAGTAATTTACTTATTTTCAAGTTCCATGCGTTGGAGTTATTACCCCTGCTGCCAACTAGTTCATGTCACGTTTGTTGGCCTAGAGGTATACCTCACTGATATTGACTTCGGAGGCGCGATCGGTTTTTTGATCCTGACGTCAACGAACGTCTTGAGCTCAAAGGACGTTCAGCTTCTATTTCTTTTCCGTGCCTTCTGCGCTGTGCAGTTCCTTTCCCGTCCCTATCGTCCACGGATACCCTCTAGGAGCCATTAGTCACATCTCTTCAGCATCTCGCCCTATTCTACTTCGGCTGTCGAGGACATGCACCTTGTGAAAGTGGTATCGAATCCTCAATGGCGTCACTTCCTGGGCATCTCATGTACACTACTTGCGTGTTTACTAGGATTGGCTCAGCTTCTGCTTAATGGTAAGCCATAAAAATTTCTACAGCGCTGGGCGGTTGTCGATTTGGCCCACGAATAGGCTGGTCAGACCCTAATCATTGTCGAGCCCTTATGAACGACGGCAGTTGGTTAGATTCTGGTCGACAGAACTGGCAGCCAAATGGTTTGTGGTGGTACTGTCCTAAGAAGGAACTATGTTCTCATGCGTTTCCCCATTCAGGGTGCATGCTGCATTCGTACACGGAAGCGGAGACCGCCTCCTGCTTTAATTCGAAGGAGATCATCTTCATTGGGGATTCAATCACAAGAAAGCTTTTCTTCCAAACCGTCTACGCCCTCGACAGTGCTTTACCAACTTCACCTCTAGACGGCAAACAGAAGCACGCCAATCACAAGCTGCAGACTAGATATGGAACTAATTTGACGTTCATATGGGATCCCTTCCTAAACAGCTCCGATGTGAGGCAGGTCCTCACGAAGAACAGACCAAATCAAGATTACTTGTCTTCCCCCGCCCTGTTGGTTCTGGGCTCTGGATTGTGGTATC
>NHYE01005064.1:0-12548 GCA_002938385.1 Gymnopilus dilepis | reverse complement strand
TGGACGTCATGTTACCAACGCACCTGGGGGCCCCCAGATAGTCGACAACCTATTTGATAGGATTCTCTGAGCTGCTTTGTGTTGGGAGGGTTTGAGCACAAGGGACCCTGCGGAAATGTTGCCTAGCTCTCTGAGATCGCGAAACAGTTCCTGGATTTCATTCTCTGTCTTGAGAAATCGTTTTGCCATAGGTAGCTCCGCCAGATGATCCGACTGCGTGATGAGTTGCAGAAACGGTATATCCGAATGCAATTCGCCGCGCTGAGAGGCTTTTCGTGTGCAGTCCCACAAGACGTCAATCTCTAATAGAGTGGCGAGAATCTTGCTTGTATTGAAGTCCACGAGACGAGGAGACATTCGATATGTTTCGCCCTCTCTGAACTCCAGCTGACCTGCACCCCAGACACGCAAGGCCACCATAGTGTGTTGACTATCTCGGCTAGGAAAGACGTTTCGCACGTCAGCGACAGAAATGTCCTTTTGAACTCTCTGATCTTGCTTGGTCCACTTAGTCTTCATATACTTGCTGAGGGGAAAGACAATCCCTGAGACGGCGAGGTCATCAAACAAAATTTCGACCGGAATATCCTCGTCGTCGCTAGTAGGATTCTGGGCGGTTTGAACGAGAAGCTTGTCAAAAAGCGGGTAGTCTTTCTCGAGCGCAGGAATGTCAACTATCCCGGAGACGAGCCTGAAAACCAATTCAGTGCCGTGTTGACCCTGATTTGCCTCCTGATACTCCAGGACTGGTGCATCAGGACATCCATCGATCCGTGATTGCCAGAGCTCGGTGAGTTTAGCTAGGACTTCAAACTGCAAAGAGGTTATAAGCATTCTTGATCCATTCAAGCAAATCTGCACACACCTGCTGCATAAAGAAGAGCTTACGCATCTGCTCCTCTTTGCAGATATCCATGAATTGGGGAGAAAGTACTTTTGCTTCATTGACCAGATACGGGGTACCATTGATTGTCGTTGCGTAGTTTCTGAATGCCTGCAGGACATGATAGATCATGCGGTTTCGATAGTTCAGAAGTTCATGCAAATATTCATCGTCAGTTCCAACATTCTTGAATGCCACGAGTATTTCGTCATTGCTCGGGCAGGGATCTGCAGAGGGCAAAAAGAGATGAACGCACTCCTGGAGGTCCCAATGACCAGGAATTGGTAACGCAAGCTGTCTTTTAATTTCCCTTTTTAAGACTACGACGTGGGACAGTTGACCAAGTTCTGCGCGACGTCCTTCAGGGTCCGAACTTCTTCCGGCCTCCTGCAACTTCCGGATTCCGTCCCTAAGTCTCTCTTGCAAACTCTCGATGGTACCTTCAGTCGACAACCCCATGCGATCAAGACATGTTTCGCATTCAATCCTCGACTGATTCCTGTACGTGAGAAAGCTGAGGAGCGCGCCAGATAGCAGGAGTGGCTGAAAGGTCGTGTATAGAAGAGATGCTCCTTCAGAGAGGGTGCCAATGCATGCTGCTATGTCTTCTCTTGGCAAGTTGGAGGTAAGAGCTGCTTCTATGATCGTGTTTTGCAGCGTATGATATTCACTGCTAGACCAGACATAGAATTGGCAAGTCCTTTGGGGCCTGAGAGATTGAATAGATCGTATCAGGTTTCCAAGCTTAGAGATGAGTCCAATCGAGGAGCTCGTGAAAACAGGAGACCTAACGATGCACGCCTTCTCAGAATGAACAGTTATGCTGAAATATTTTGCGCCTTTGGCTGGCGAAGATGGATCGTCGATGACCGATATGACAATCGCGATATCCTCTCTGCTTGGGCACCTCGTGTTGCGTCGTGGAACCACCTTCGTTCCTTGTCAAACACTTTATCCTTGAGATATACGGATGTATGGACTGACCTGTATTTCTTTGCTTCTAGATGCCTCGATGGCCGGACTACGCACATTCCCTTGGACCGAGGACGATTTCTTCGGAATGGCTAAGATCTGCTTTGCCCTTCTGAGAATGGCAGGAGAGCTGGCCAAATAGTGGAGCTGCGTATCACTGTCAAAAAGCTTATGAAGTTCCTCAATGTCAGGCAATTGCTTTTCCAATGGACGCCGCGAAGCTACACGAGACATTTGCAACAAGTCTTCCAACACCTTGGCATCTTCTATGGAAATGTTAGGCATGCTGCCTATCTTGCCCTCGTCCAAAGCTCGCGTTCTACATTTGCTTTCAAAACGGCACCCGCGGCAAAGCGGATTGTAATGCCATTTCACTTCTTCGTAAGGCAAACCGACGATCTTGGGCAGCTCCCTGAACAGCAGGGCGTTGAAAACTGGTGCCATCAGTGATACGGTTATCGTCTTGATGTCATTCATGGATGGAACACCCGTCTCGGAATTTGCGCCTGGCGAGAGCCATACGCCAGCTGTATCTGCGTTTTCAAAAGATGGGTGCCGAAGCAAATCGTCCAAACATAAGGTGTAGAAGTACACCTGAACCTGATGCGACGTCTGGAATATTGTCAAGGTATGAAATTTTCCTTGGAGTGGCATGACTCACGCTGAAGTGTTTAGTCGCTTTAGCGTCAATCACTCTCCATAAGATACGCTCATCGATTCTCTGTATCTCAAGGAGGTCTGGCTTGGCAATGCCGAAAGCAAGAGAATCGCTGTTTTCTTGAGAGAATCTTTCGTCCAGGTGGCGCTGTGATGGCAAAAAAGACAACCCCGCTATAAAAAAGTGGATACGCTCGTCTGCCAGGATGTTCTCTCGCAGACAGTCAGACTTGAGAGGACTGGGAGGCACTCTCAGAAGCAAGTTTGACCTTTCCAACCACGAGAGGAGCGACGTCTCCCAATCCATACCACGCTTTAGGTGAGCTTTGAATATATCCGAAGGACCTCTGGCGCCGCTTTCTCGGCTGTGAGCGAACCTTCCATGGTACACATTGTGGAGATACAGGTCGCAACGCATGTGCTGATGAGCAGCAAGATCCGTTGCTGTAAGGGACTTTTTCCCCGGCATGTTGTTCGAACTCAAGTATACGCGTCCGTGAATGGGGATTGTTCAGTTACAAGTAGGAGGCCCGGAATAGAAAATGGGTCTAACAGTGCATACTACTGACTTGATGCTTCAAGCCTCGTATCACCAGCTTAACAAAATAGACGGACCGAACTTCCGCACGGTAGACAAATATGTCAGTCTGAGTTATCCGCCACTGTAGCCAAATAGGACTTCTATCATCACGTCCTGCTGCCCCCATGGCCTGTGTTCTGTACCCTCGGGACTTTATCTCATAGGCTTTGTGCCCCGGGTCCTCCTATCTCATCGTCATCAGTCATCAGCCGTCGACTCGCAACGAGTATTCCGATCTCATCGCCGGTATTGACCGTCCTCTCCTAGTGGAGGAGAAGTATGCGCTTGAGCTTCTGGAGCGGCGTGTAAACGACGCAAACTTAGAACTAGGCACAGAATAAAACTTCCAGAGGATACATACTTTTGAGTCCTCGGTCTAACAGCTGTTGTCAAACTTGGTTTCCTGGTGGAAACTTGCACCCTTTACGTTGCCTCTTCTCGACCTCGGCGTTTCTGGAATTGAGCCCGTCAAGGTTCAGCTCAAGCCATATCAGAGTCGGCTTCACCACGAGTGGAGACAGAAGTCTACACGATCGATTTGTCGGTCTGACCTTGGTGAACTCTTGACTTCACAACAGAAGCGGTCACCCGCTGAGAAATTCGTACTGAGATCTCGCTGTGCCTTTCTTCCGTTCCCTAACCCTGCACCTGGATCGCTATTGGGACAACACCCAAAGTGAGTTCCGTGATGCTTGCAATTCTTTCGTTCTTCTCATCATTGGCAGTTCCAACTCATCAGGCGACAATTGAACATACGACCTTTTTTGTGCTAATCTCGAGCACAGCTCCTTCTACCAGTCTGCATTATTCTGCTATTCAAGAGCATACAGCTGACGCTGGTACCCTGTAAGTGCCCATCCATACCTTAGCTCGTGCACTCTTATAAAATTGCGTGTATAGATAATGGGACGCAATCAAGCCTCAAGTGAAAACGGTTTCAGTTCAGATGCATCCCCGGGCCTCCGTAGATATACTCCAAGTACTGAAAGGGATCAAACTCCCTTCACATCAACGAGCGAGGGTGATATCCAGGAAGTCAAACCAGTCTTCATTCATCGAGGAGAGACGAGAAAAGTACGAAGACAATTCTCTGCAACCCCTCAACCTGAAATGGAGACGAGGCTTCGTCGGACCATCAAGGCAACACCAGGTGGACATGATCTTGCCAGGAGCTCTGAACGGCGCAGAGCGCAACGTGAGCGGACTCACAAACCGGCCAAGGCGACTGATAGGAAGCAACTTCACGGAGAATCGGAGAGAGCAATGTCGACAGGAACAGAAGGATCCCGTATACCGTTGCATTCCGACGCACAGTCTTCGCGTCAGACACTACTTGAATCCCCTCCTTTTAATCCTCGTCCCAGCTATAATCATGGGTGGATACCGCAGCCTTTCGCTATCCCGCAGCACAACTTGGGTCCGGCTGGCGGTGGCCCTCAGAATAGACGGTCTGCGAATTTGACGACAGGCGATCATCGACCACCGTCTATAAGGGATGACATTCCTCATCATAATTCCCCAGATCCTGATTCTATGATAATGCTCGGACCACCTTTCGAAGAAGTGGTCCGCCACAATCAACGGCGCACAGTTGAGAGCACACATAACGTTGAGCGAGGTAATATTTCCAAGAGCCGATCAAGTTCTACAACGCCCCTGTTCAGACAGAGGTCTTCGCGTTATGATCTTTCTCCAACACAGGCGGACGCATTGGTGCAGGGTTTGACAGACCTCGATGTGCTAGTCGAGAGAATCAGTGAGTCGACAGGATTACGGTCGCGGGAGATTCTACAAGAATTGCAAGAGAGGGATGGGCTTGAATCCGACCTCTCGAAAATTTACATGGCCCTTTTTCTGTCACGGACATCGACAGAATCAGATCGTCCACCCAAGGAGAACAGGGGCGGTAGTAAGCGTTACCAGATAAATTCTATTTTTCACATATCTCATATGTACTCCAGGTGATGACCCCAGGTTATGCCCGAACACCATCCAAGCAGCATATGAAGCGTTCCAAAGAGATACGCCCCATCACACGCTTTTCCTGAAGAGGTGGTGGCACGTCCATGAAACCTTGCTCACTCATCGACGTACGCATTCTCGACAGGAAGACTTCGACTGCCATACTGCGGCGTTGCGCAAGTTGGTCGATCAGGCGAGCATGACTTCGGGTTTTGAAACAATTTTCTGGACAGTGGGAAATGACATACGGCGAGACCAGTCCTTATTCCAAACTTATTCTTCCGCTTTGGTTACAGACGTGAGCGATCTAATATTTTACGAAATATTAGCCTAACTTCTTGATCATTCTAGTTCTTTCATGGGCGTCTTTGTATTTCTAACAGTGACGTCGAGAGCCATCTCAAGGCCCACGTTTAGTACGATTTCCGAGTCTCCTGCTAGGCTACCCTTCTGACAACTTGCTTACAATGATAGTGATCAGGTTTCCAGAAAGAATCTATCCAAGAACTTGCATATACGTGGAGGCCCCTCCCTCAATCCTGTTCCTGAAGACAATCGCGATTCATCTAGAGCCTCTGGGCCAAAGATCGTTCTTGACTCAGATCAAATCAATGTACAGCCATCGGTTGACGACTTAGACATCGCTTCTCAACAGGAGAGTCCCGTTCTGGATGCTCCTGCTCCACCAAAGCCGTCGGTAATTCAGGAAGGCGAAGAAGAACTCGACAACGTAAAGTGGATTCATCACCCACCTGCATCTGACAAACCTGCGATAACGAATAAAAAAAATTCTGTGGCCAAGCAACGCGTGAATCGTCTTCGACAGGGTTTTCACAACCTCACTAGTGAGTGAATGCTTTCCAAAATCGCTCGAACTTGAAGTACAACGACCTCCAGAGGATTGCAACATACCTCAATTACAAACAAGCACTGTCCTACTAGCAAAGATGCCAGAGATCTTATCGCGAAATGGATGGGTAATGGATAATTGGCCAGAAGATGTTGACTTTCCATGCGATCTCAAGACTGGTAAGGGACTTGCTGGGCTTTCCGTTGAAGATCAGGAGAGGCTCCTGGAATCGCTCAACGATCCCTCTTTTCCGTTAAAGGTGGTCAAGAAGTCTACGAAAGGTGAAACCCATTGGTTACTGGAATGTTCGAACCATGGCCTGATGCTGTAATGTAGCCATCCCGGCCACAGATCCATCCATTTTCGGTGCTCCTCCTGCTCCCGATTCGCAACATGTCCGAGGCAGACGCAGGTTTCTGGACGCGGAACGAACGTGGGATCGAAATGGGCACCCTCGTCTCAATCATCAGAAGGCTGAGGAATTGACTGTAGTGCCGAAACATGTGGCTAGCGGAGATGTTTCCGGAGGGCCAGGCGAACGAAATATAGGGATCAAGAGACCTGCTGAAATTGAAGAGCAGCAAGTTGGGAAAAAATCACGAAAGGGTCGTGAAAATACTGCGGCTCTGAATATCACGGATGGCACTGATCTTCCGAGTGGTCATGATAGAAACAACACAGGTATCAATGTCAATGACTCATATGTCGATCCTTTCTCATCGATAACTACAGATCTCACAAGAAGTAGAGCTGCGCCTGGTCGAAAAGACGGTGCGACGCCTGCTTACCCAAGTTCAGGCGATGATCGCCCTGCGTTTCAAGGTGGGTGACGGATGTCGTGTGCCTTCAGTATCCTAGTAATATACGGATCAGCCTTTTCAAGTAATACTTTGACCGACCACACTTCAGGTACGGTTATTCTATTGCAGCGTGCATTGTAATAACACTGGATTTTTAGATCCCGGGGAAAGCGATGCAGACAGACATTCTGGGCGGGATGACGAGCCAAGGACATATTCCAGGAATGGAAACGGTCCTTTTGCGGAGAGCGGGGTTCATGGATGGTATTCGATGCATCAAGCAGGGCAACATCCGCAGCACTGGGCCCAGCAAGTCATGCCTTTTCAATTCTCCAACAATCAAGGGCCTCATTATGGACCGGGTATACAGCCTGCTCTCCAATATATTCCTCAAAATGCACAAGGACCGTCGGTTGTACCAGGCAATTCGCTTGCGCCATTTCCGCCTTTCCGCATACCTGGCCGATATGGTCACCCACCTCGTGCACATGCCAATGATTCAAAATGATCTAGCTATTCCGTTAGATTTTCCAGGTCAGACTTGGATGTAACGAATATAGTTGTATCGAATCGTATAGCTAACATATGTCTGGGCCGTCGTAATATCGAGTTTCAATCGCGAAATAAGATGAATCGACTAGTGCATGTAAAATTGACATTACTGTTTGAAATTCGGGAATCGCAACACGGACTTTGGAGCTCTGAAACCAGCATGGATGCTAGGGATGTACTATTGATAATTAATAGCCAGGGAATGGGCGATTTGCAAGAAGACTCATGGAGATAATTATCTTTCCAATCCCCAAAGAGTCTTCAGGTACAGACCTCATGGTGATTACAGATTGGACCTGATGCAATACAGCTGACACGACAGGATGCAGCCCTTTTGGAAATCAGCTTAAGTACTTGGAATTGAGAATAGTGGTACCTAAGAACCGTGACACCCAAGATGAATGCTACGGAATTATTCCCTGTGAGATCGAGCCTTCATGATATTCATATTTTGGAATGAGAATGGTGTTACCCAAAACACCGAACACAAAGCGAACATGAGAGCTACTGTGTCGCTCCCTGCGAGACAAACCTCCTAAGTAGGAGGCTTCACCTTGATCACCTCCAAGTCATCCCGCAGACCCCGTATATTGTTTTCGTGTACTCCCTAGAAAGTAATGTCACCTGCACGATCTTGCATCTCAGGGGCTGGGTGTGCGAGCTATCTGGAGCCATCGCAATCGGGCCTGTACATCGCATGCAAAGTAGTGTTCGTAGCAGAAAAGATGACCTTGACAGAAACCATTAACGTATCTGAGCGCATCTTGTCTCTGAGCTTTGTGGATTCCTTCGAATTTGAGGACATCGTCTCTTGTGCGCCGTTCTTACTAGGTTGAAAAGGTTCCGTTTTCATGAAGCCAGAGACGGGTCTGAGGTCGTTCGCATTCTTTTCAGACTCAATCTCCTTGCCTGAAAGGTCCATAAGTAGAAAAAGTCAAGTTGGATACCAAGCCATCTGACGGAACTTACCTGTGAATGGGAACTCAGCCAACGGGGGTGGAATGAGAGGGTTCAAATAGAGCCCCGACTATAGACGAGAGTTTGAGCCAAAGAAAGAGCAAGGCGCCGACTGCAGTTACCTTCCGAAGCGCACGATATCTTGACAGAGGGACCATTGCAGCCCAGGAGTCGTAGCCAACAGTTGAAGATGGTATATGGCGAAGAAGCATGGCGAACCACAGTCTGACACCCAAAGCCTCGACATTCTCTTTCTCCGTAACTTTCTTACTACCCTCTAAGAACTGAAATCGGTAACGTTTGCGATATGCAGCCTGAAAGTACCGAGAGTCGCAATAAGGAGGGGAAGAAAGAAATATTGAGACAACGGACGCACCAACCATTCTCTGCCCTTGCAACAGCCAGCGTAATATTGAAGGTACAATACGAGACGATCCTTCCTTCGGGAATCATTTTCAGTCCATACCTAAGCAGGTCGAAGCTAGTCGATTCAATCGGGGCTGTTTTACATAAGTGGGCCGCTAATCCATTCTATTTCAATCGATCGGACATACAACCTGGTGATTGGCAAAGCGTTATCGCCTTGCAGCAAGGCTTTCCTTGTCGGAATTCAGAGTTCGATGTTACGCTCTTTGTTTACCGCCCGTGTTCAAGCCGCCGCCTGCTGCCGATATATAAAGCCTTTTTCGGACTTCTTTCTTTCACTCTCCGCCTCCACCCGGGTTTCGGCTGAACACTTACTCACCCATCTGAGCCATCTCTGTGTCAATCTATCCTGCCCCTTTCTTCTCGTTATTCTCGTCTCATTCCTACGCCTCTATACCACGATGTCACACCGTATCTTGGCGTCAGGTCCGCCTTGTATCATTGCTTCCAATCTGACATACGTGCTTCTGAAGCTCTATTCCCCAAGTCTTGTCGAAACAACCTTTCTTAGCCATCCGGATATGACCTCTCCACACCCGACCAGTCTTCATGCCGCGATTGCTAGGGACAGCATCAGAGGTGCCTGCGCTCTGAGCCAACCTTTCCAATTACAGGTGCTCCATTACCTTTTTTCTTGGCCTGTCGTCTATAAACATACTGCTGCCCATAGCTTCAAATAGTGCAAGATCACACCGCCGCCCCGAGGCTCTACCAGCGTACCAAAACTTCTCGTCGTAATCTGACCCACCCCGAAACGCCTCGTCGTCGTATATGCTGCCCCCTGTTTAGCGCCAATTTCAACGCGTACCTGGGCAGCTTTGGGATATGATTACGGTGGTATCCTCTCTGATGCCTATGCTCAGCCATCTCTGGTCCTCAACATCATAAGACAGTCGCAGAGGCCGTCATCAGTTGCAAAGCACCAACGCCTCCTTCTCTCGCACAAAGCAACTTGGAGGCGAAGATTCGCGCTCACCCTGTACATTCCCAAGATCGAGTCTGACCTGGACAGATTAGGCGAGACGGTACCAGCTGCGGCCTTCCTCTGCTCGGCATGCAGGCTGGAGGTCATGCCAATGAGCTCTACTTCCTACTGGCTAGCCGTGCTCCTCGCTTACCATCGAGTTGCGCCCTTGCGCCCGTGCATAGCACCATGGTCTTGGCACCTGCAAGAGCGAAATCAAGACTTTCGATCGCATCTTTCTCAACGACCTCCAACACCATGTATATAATGTGAGACCTCGATGTCTATGCTGTTTAACCTGATTAAGTATAGGATAGATGAAGAGGGAAGTGTGGTCGTCCTATTGACGTGCTGAGTACCTTCCGCCCATGATCGATTCGTAACGTCCAGTGATATTCACATAAGTCGCTTGACCTCGTGTTCCGATCGAGGTTCTCGTTGCAAAGCTTCCTCACCTTTTCACTTCAATCGACATAACTCGATCTGACCTGAAAGCCATGTTCGTTACCATATGCACCGTCCCTTAGTACGAGGATTCCATGAGCACCTCGTGATCCGAATTTTGAAGAAGGCCTATACGTGGCTGATGAGCTGACGTGTTGCAAATATATTTTGTCTTCCGTTGTTCGCTGTTCGCTTTGATTCGTCACTGGATGCCACAGTAATATGCGCCGATTGTTACTCCTGGGCACGTCTTTGGTTGCATGTTGCATAGTTTACCGTTTGCTCAGGGGTCCTCTAAATTAGAACGTGAAGCAGCAATTGTTTATTGAACTGCATATTCGACTTATACTCCAGAGCATCTCGCAAATCTCAGCCCCAGTCCGCTTCAACTTCAGGGCATATATTCACCTTATCTACAGCACTCAGAAAAATCGATGTCTATCTACTGACCCTCTGACCTTTTCGACCTGACAATCTTTTGCGCCAGACCGCAGACCAACCACGATTTCCGAAGTCAAACCCCAAGGGCTCTGGAAGCAGCAAAGCGATATGGAACGAAGTCGACCTTTTATCTGAAGACTGAAGGTCAGGAACGGCAAACCTCCCCTGTAAATGCCCTATGAAGCTAGGACGAGACAACGATACGTCCGCGGCCAGCCAAATCGTGACTAGCTATGACTGATGCAACAACGCTCGTCACGCGCATACCTCTCGGCAAGAGACTTGCGTTCATCGGGTCTGAGTCTCAGATCTCAGGAGACAGTCGACTTATCTTAAGCCTCGAAAACACTGAAATGATCGTTCCTCGTTTATTCGAAAGCTCGGAAACAAAGTTGAAGGTCAGTCTACTTCAAGTCGATGGTTTCGTGATTCAATATCGCTACATTCTCCAGATGACATGGAGTGTTGATGGCGACATTCTTCTTCAGTTTTGCCTCCGGGAATCTATTCAGAATGTCCGTCAACATGCCCATCGCGACAATACGGAAGATTCCGTGACAAAGTCTGACTTTAAGGAAGCAAACTTCGATGCAGGGCAACTGGACACAGATCTGCACAGACTCCAGACTCAGCGCGCTTTCTTCTGCAGGCTTCGGAACCAACACAGCCCCGCAGTTCGTCTCCCCACGCAGATTCTCGCAAATATTTTCCTCCACTTTTGCGAAGCAGACAACAGCAATGATCCTATGGTATCCCCTCTCGTCTTGGGAAAGGTCTGCCATGCATGGAGACTTACGGCTTGGAATCTTCCTGAAATTTGGTCCACTGTCAACTGTTGCCTCTCAAAACGACGATATCTCTCGCAGGTTATATTGCTGGAGGAGTGGTTAGGTCGCTCAAGCCAGGAACTTTTGAGTCTTTCCATCAAATTTCGTGATGAAGAAGAATGGTGTTCATCCCAAGTGGACATTAGGATATTCGAAGTGCTCCTTATGCATTGCAACCGATGGAAGCATCTCTGCCTCATTGTTCCCCTCAACTGGCATGAAAAGCTGGGGGATGTGGAGGGCAAGGTTCCAAATCTAGTCGAGCTGTCACTGCGCCCTCTCAACTTCGACTTCGTCATCGAGCCATTGACAGGATTTTCTAATGCGCCAAAGTTGCATAAACTTCATGCGTCGAATTATTACCTTCAGAATCTCAACTTTCCGTGGGCACGACTAACAAGCGGGGTTTTCGGAGGTTCCTCCATGGACGAGGCTCTGGAAGTGATCAGACGGTGCCCAAATCTTACGATGTGCCACTTCGACAATCTTATGGGCATGGAAGCCACGTATTCGGACAGCCTCGTTACCAACCACAAGATTCAGTCTCTTAAAATTTCTATGAATTCATCTGCAAGATGTGGGATATTTTTGATATCCCTCACCCTTCCTCGTCTTCAGAGCCTTACTTTGTCCATTCCTGAAGGACACCCGCCTCCTCTGTTTGCAATCGAAGGGCTGCTAGACCGCTCGCGCTGTAGATTGAAGGTTCTGCACATCAAGGGTCCATTTATCGATGAGAGGGACCTTGTGAAGTTCCTCATATATAACGACCAGGTCCTGGAATTCGTGTCTGAACCATCCGCTAGGCTTGCAGAGCAATTTGCGAGAGACTGAGGGTCAGAGGTGGTCAAAGAAGTGAATTGGACCTATACGCATCACTGTAAGTAATTCAGCCAGGGACATTTGGGATATATGTTTCCGATGACATTGAAATTCCTGAGCATATAGTAGACGATCTTAGAGATGTATGGAAACACTTTCTGGTGTCGAAAGTCCGGGCACGCTCTGGCAGTGTCCAGATTGCACGGGCTGAGGAGACAGGACTACGGATATTTATTGTAATTAAGCATCTGAGGACAAGATTTTGGGAGGAATAAGAAACTAACAACCGAGGTACGGGAGAACAGGATCATGTACAGTGAACTACCGGCGAGACAGATCAACTTCGGGGTTCGCTGGCAAAGCCTTAAAGTTAAAGCCAGCCTCGCACCACGCTTTCGTGTTGGCTGTGCA
>NHYE01005063.1:0-12539 GCA_002938385.1 Gymnopilus dilepis | reverse complement strand
GGTGGGCGGAGTTCTTGTTCCAGGGTGATGTATGTGAGGTGAGCTCCCGGGCCGTTCAAGTTGTGTTTTTCCTTCCTTCTTCCTGGGTTCAATTTTTCTTCCTGGGCCTTTGACTTTGACTTACTGAACCTGCACAATCTTATCCATAACCATAAGGTCTGCAACCGCCGAAAAGACGACGTCCGCGTCATCTGCAGCGCCTACACGCGGGTCTGTTCGCGGTGTCTTAAGCGCCGGTGAGCGTTTCCATTCCCGTTTGCCTTCCCGCCCCGTGTCCTCCCGCATACCATTCCACAGAATTTGATGCAAGATAGAACCCAGTTTACTGACTTCAATGTCTAAATTCAAACCAGATTCTCCCTCATAGGCCCGCGGTACATAAAATCCTACCCCCGCGGCTCGGAGATGCGCAAGCTGAGGGCGTACGTGCCGACGACGAGCGTGGTTTTGCGGGGTCGGGGTAATGGTTCGTATTGCTTATATCTGATCTTATTTCCTGTCATGGTAACTAACATATACTTACTATCTCGTGGCCACTTACCCACTTGCCCACTTATCTTATGGCCACTTACACTTACCGACTTATCCACTTACACCCAACTCGACTCACCTCGACTCGACTCGACCCAACTCAACTCGTATCGACGCTAGGCCTCCCCCGACGAACAAAGCTCTACCACACGCCTACCCACAAAGCGTGGCAGAAGGGATACAGCGAGGTGGCGGACGAGGAAAAGGCAACGTGGGTCGCTGAGCGGGTGGAGGAGGGGAAGAGGGGGAAGCAGGTACGTGCGTTTGACTTTCCGTCCACCTTCCTCCCCATTCCTACATTTCCATCTTCCTTCCCATTCCCCCAACCAAGATAAGAGCACTGCTAATCAAAAACATACCTTGTTTTTTTTTCCTATTTTCTAGCACATTGCCGTATGCAAAGAGTGGCACAAAAGCACAAACCCCACATGGTTTCAAAGGAGCATTCCTTCAAGTTGGTTTGTTAGTTGCGAGTTGCCTTGTATAATAGCACTTTACTAGGAGGCTTCCGAGGCCGAGGGGGTGATTAGATTTTTAGAGTACACTCATCCGAGTCCTCGAATATGCAGGTTTATCATTGTAAGCAGGCACATTATTCGTACATAGGGGACTAAGAAAGAAATTGTCTCGACACTTATGTCCTGGATCCGTCATGAACTCGAGTGAGCCTCTGCAGGCAATGTATGGCTATAAGATGAGTGTGTAGTCCAGCCAAAGTTTTGCTTGTCTAGACCGCTCTTTAGTTTTCTGGACTGAATAGAATAAATTATTTCGATGTTTTGCTGGGATTCAATTTCTGCCACGTGGTCTCGGTAACTTGCAGATGCGATCACACGCCGCAACTTCGAATTCAACGCCTCTTCTTTCTTTCATCGTCAACTCGATACCACCATGCTGCCGTCTCTCTCTGTGTTTTCTCCTTCGACACGTTCCGACCCGACAGGACACCCCGCTGCCTCCGACAGAATGCCTAAACATCATGTTTGTTTCACGACCCACACTCTAAATGTCCGCCAACGCATTCTCACCACGAGGCTTCAACGTTCAGCAATTTAAGTAATTGAGCCTATGAGAAGGATCGTGATCACGACCCGCGAATTCCGCTCTTCTCTGAGTTTTAGCCACGTCGCTGGCTTCTCTTGTCCTCTCTCTGCCTCTGCATCTGTATCCCACCCAACTCGAACCAAAGCTTGCAACTCTCGACTCATCGCCAAGCGTTTGGCCGGCATGCCAGCCAGAAACCCGCTCTTCCACGGAAAATGGACCGCAAAGAAGCTCGGTGCGACGGTGGTGGATGATATTTGGCCGGAAGTCGGTTTCTTCACGCTAGTTGCGACGAGTGCGTGTCGCCCCTCATTCGTGTTTATGCCTACGCTGATTCTGATCGCTGTGGCATTCACAACTCAGTGGTCGTCTTAGTGTCTAAAAACACAAGTGCGAACCTGGGAGTGTCGAATCAGCTGTTGACTGTCCTTGGTCTGGTGCTTGGTCTTGTGATCTCGTTTAGGACGTCTTCGGCGTACGAGAGGTACGTCAACGTCGCTTCTCCCAAGATAATACGGCCATTCATAACATATTTCAGATATCAGGATGGCCGGAAAATGTGGACGACTATCATCGTTGCGTCGAAGAACCTTGCTCAGCTGGTGAGTGGGGCGGTCATCTCATGTTTCATGTTACGAGGCACTCACTGGCACTGCGTGTCCAAGATCTGGATACACGTGCCCGTAGAACGTCCAGCCCCTGCTCAGGGTCCTGAAGGGCCGACATTGCTTGAGAACATTGTTGAAAAGAAGACGATGATCAACCTCGTACGTTCGTTCATTCGGATATACTTTCCTTACTATTTGCTGAGCTCTCGGTGGTTAGGTACAAGCCTTCTCGGTGTCCGTCAAGGTTCGCTCTCTGTCTCCATGCTGTATTCCAGTTTTAATCGCGTAAGGCAGCATCTTCTTCGCGGAGAGCAAGGTATCTACTACGAGGATCTTTACCCATTGCTTTCCTTCCTTCCGCGATATGCGAACGATCCCGAAGGAAAGTCCCCAGACGAAGACGAACGCCTCCCACTCTTCGAGGCTCCAGACGGATGGAAGACCTTCCACGAAAAACACATCATCATCCCAGAAGCCGAACCCAAAACCGCCCCCCTCAAAAAGACCGGCATCAATGGCAACGGCGACAGCAAGAGCAAGACGTCCTCCAGGCACAGCACGCTCAAGCGCAAGGACACCTTCAACCCCGAGGCGCTCCTGCCGCAGGTGGAGAGTGAATACCCTCTGAAGCCCGCTCGGGACCCGCCCGATGTTACGATCTACGATTACTTTCCGATATTGAAGATTTTTCCGTGGATGCTTCGGCTGATGAAGGTCCTCACGAGACAGGCTGATTCTGCGAAGGCCGTGCCGAGACGGAGGAAGGCGTATCAGGAGCTGGTGGAGAGCCATGTGCCGCTTGAGATTCTGCTCGTGCTTTCCGAGTGAGTAATTTGGGTGGACTATATGCGAAGAAGTGACACTGATGTTTTTTGTAAGTTACGCTGGTTGTGAGTTGTCGTTCACTTGGCTTTTCGTGTATCGATCATTGAATTCGTCATTGATTGCCTGATTCTGCAGACCTAATGAAAAGCTCGTTGATTCAGCCAGCAATTGCAACTGGTCTTATGAACAATATATTCCTCTTGCAAGACACTGTATCGAACCTCGAAAGGATTTGCAATACCCCACTTCCATTTGCATACCAGGCTCACCTGAGAGTATCACTTTGGTACGGGCCATCTGATTCGATAGTATATCTTATAATTTCACACCGGCATTTACAGGATTTACCTTGCCTTGCTGCCGGTACGCATCTTCGACGCGCCGTGCTCTCTTTCACTGAATAGCCTCCCGCCGTTTAGTTCCAAATCTACACGTTTTATGGCTTCATCACAATCCCTGCGACGGCCTTTGCGTCCTTCCTGCTTCTCGGTTTTCTTGAGATAGGGCAAGAGATGTAAGGCAGAATTATTTCCTCAGCTTTTAACTTCTAACAATTCGCAGTGAGAACCCTTTCAACTACGATCTGAACGATTTGGGTAGGCCTTTGGTAGTATATTATTTGGCCATTGAGCTGATTTTCATGTCTTTGTAGATCTCGACTATTTCTGCCTTAGTATTGAACGCGATCTCCACGAGATCACTACAGTAGGTTGTCCTTCCTCGCATCACTGCAAGATTTTCACGTTCTTTATAGCATGTCGACACAGATCGTCCTTCAAAATTCGTCTTTTCGAAATGGTACGTCGCAATATTGCATACAACGAATAAGCCCAGGTAATGAACATGAACGGGGGGACACATTAGGAACCAACCGTTCGCTCCATCCGACCGAAGGACTGCTGACATTCTGACAAGAGACAAGGAGCCATATGGTCTACCTGAGGAGGGAGTGAAACCTGAACCAGGTGTGAATAGCATCCGGAGAACTTTGGTTCAGAGCTGGAGGATGGTTGATTCGTTGACACGTCAGAAATGATTTGTGTTAAATCCTCTGATCAATCAGGTTACTGCACTTGTTGCCTCGTATCAGCATACGTATTCTTCCTTGTTAATATCCATATATCTCGAATCACGAACCAGGACAGCATATTAGCGGTGTCGAGTATATTCTCTGTTAGTATATCGGTTAGTACACGCGCCTGTCATGAGCCTATGAACTGTGATTTGACCGCGCGAAAGCTGGGTTCGACTCCCAGACAGAGAGAATTATTTTTGAACTCTACTTTGCCCGACTTTTTTGTTGGTTTGCCAGCACAGACTCTCGTCAAAGTTGTCTCTTCTTATTGAATTGCTCTGAGCCCTCAGTTAAGGGAAAATTGCTTGCGTCTCGCATGAATTTAGACGACTTCGGTCGAGTCAGAAAGCGGGGTTGTTGTGCTACTGTCTACAGCAACGCTTTAGCATTCAGGTCGACCTGATGTGCCTGACCCTCGTCGTGTTCGCAGCAGTGTATCGTATTGACAGCGTTCAACAGCCATTATTATCAAGATATCACAATCCTTGGCATGTGGTTGTGGTAGTGAATAGCAAGCTAAATTGAGAATAAGTTTAACTGCAGTAATTCCGCGGGTTTGCAGCCAAAGTACTTCTAGTTGGCCACAAAGCCGTAGATATATCAGGCGAGCTTATCGCCAGGACGCCAATCTTGATCTGCCTGACGCCTCAAAAGAGAACAGGTGTACCGTATCTCAAATAGCGAGGAAGAGGGCTGACTCCCTGAGAATCGGAGTGGGTTTCTAAACATGTCTACCCGGCGGCACTCTGGACTTTACAAAGAACTTGCTTTGCAGACTGTCCAAAATTGGAGAGGTATAACGTGCCATGGTGGCTAAATCTAAAAGCGAAATTGGATTCTATCCATCAAGACGCCATTGAGGCTCGCGTGCCTTTGGCATGAAAGGTTTGCCCAACAAAAGAAAGTAAAGGACATTGACCATTCATGAAACTTCGATAGAAGAACCCCGTGGCTATCGTGTGTAGTAGGCACTAAAACAGGACTGGGATAGGAAGCCAGGTTACCAAGTTTGATACAAAGGTATCCCTGCTAAAATAAGGACTTGTTAATATGTCTTTAAGCGGAAACATATACTCCGTACGGAAGGACGTCGAGTACCTGAGAACTTGTGACAAAAAGCCTTAGGTTGCAAGTGTTGACTCGAGATGGCTAGAACAACACACTCTTCACGTCGACATTGGTATCGGAAGTCAGAAATACCTGACCCCCGGAATTCGAAGCATCGGCATTTTAGAACTGGATTCGAATTGAAAGCGTTGTAATACCGAAGGGCAGATGTGCTGTACTGCAAGTTGGCTCCAGAAATCGAACTTTGCTAGCGCTATTGCCCTTGCGTCCAGTAAAGTGATCCCGCCTCGACTTCCACATCGGCTCTTCCATACTAGAATGTACCCAGCGGCCCGACGAGCTCTTAAATTTAAGCGCTCGGCAGCGGACCTGTCACGAGCGTCGATCACCAACTATGGACTTTGGACGCGGTAGGCCCGAAGATGACCGATGCGCCCCATTAAAATGGACGTCGATCATCACCACCGCCCATGAGCCAGGAAAGGTCAGGGAAGACAGTCAGGCGCTTGAAGGTTTTTCGGCCATGACTACCACAACCTTTGCGTGAAAAGAGGTTGAAGTTGAATGTTTATATCCTCTTGAGGCCGGTGGTAGCGTTGGTGGTGGGATAAGCTTCCAATGTGCATTCTACCAGTTGAACGGATGAAAGATAGATACAATCTGGGGGATCGTCGCACAAGGAGAGTTCCAAATGCGTATTTGATCATCCGAGGGCGGATATCAGAGAAGAATCTTATCAGGTGCTCCCTCTCCGTCTCGCAATTCTTCTGGACCACACTTCTGGGTATCTTATCGATGAATCCATGTGGAAAGGGGCCTCCATATCGACTTCGATGTCTCGTTAATTTTTGCAAGCAAAATGGAGAGACTCGACTTAGCAGCTCGGACGGTGGACCTGCCGAATGGCTTCAACTTGTAGCCTGAATGTTGGATGTGCGAATGTGCCCTCAAACACCTTCTGTCCCACATAAGGAAAGTTCAAAGCTGCGTTCATTGAAGCACTATATTCCATGCATTCTTCATAGAACGGTGACCTTTAATGCCGTCAATGAGCAAAAGACAAGGCAAAGGCGATCAATTACTTACTTTAGCCTCGATTTCCCGGCCATGAGGCGTCTTGAAAGGGCTGCATGTGCTGGCTTAATTTAGGTTACAGACAGCTTTATTGTCCTCCCCAGTCATATGTGGGACGCATAACGAAGTTTGAAAGTTCATGCCCCAAGTCAATTGGCTAGGTTCATGCATGCTTCGCATTCGAGGGAACCGCCACAGCGTCCACATTCATAATTCTTGACCTTGATCCTTTTATATATCGCTAGTGGATTAATTATTCTCAAATTTAAGTTGAAGATCTCAAGAGAATCAACAACGTGAATCATGGTCTGACAATAAAGCGAGCTTACGATGCATAGTATTAGGCCTTCAGGCTTCAACGGAACAACCAAAATGAATTGGGGGAATTTTGGGGACCAGCTGGTAGCAAAACACGTCCTTGAGACAAGGGATGAGAACTCAATGATGTCGGAAATGAAGCAAATGATCCTGATACATCCAGATGACGGGTCGCAAGCTGGGATAGACGTTCATAACACTTCATGTATTACCGTGACCATGGCGAGTGGGGAGGTAGAATTGAAGACGTCAAAGCAGCACTTCGAATGAGGGTGCTTGGAAGGACAGTCCATTATTGCAAATTAGGACATCTGGAACGAATCATACGACGGATCATCGATGTAGGCATTCCCAGCTTATTGTACCCAGAAGGAAGGCGGAAAACGAGGCTGAGGGGTGAATTAAACTCAATACAGTAGCTCGTCGTTGGTTCTGGGCAGAGAGCAGAACTCCAGAGCCGAGCAGAAGTAGAGATTCAGGGAACACAGACAAGACGTGCAGAGCAGGAAGTTGGGATGTCAGCATTGACAGAGAACATGACGAGCCGTGGCGAGTCGAAAAGGTTGGAAAAGTCATGGGGTTCATTGCCTTTAAGAGAGACGAGGTTGAGGGTAAAAAACACAGAGCGGCGGGGAGGGACAAGGATGGATAAAGACACCTAGCAATAAAGGGAACAGAGTACTTGCATACAGGTCCGAGTGGTAAGCTCTGACGAGCAAGATGACGACCTCCAAAGCGCTGGGTCTAAATTTGGAACACGAAGAACGGGACACAGGCTGGAGCAGGCTGCCACAATGTCTGCCGCGAACCATTGCAGAGATTTTTGAGTCTTCTGCGTGAATTGGTAAGAGGTCCATTTACGCCTCCATCTGCAACTGTACATGTCGCGGGCAGCGAACATGTTGACCGGACCTGCGATCCAAAATAACCCAGCTCTCGACCACGTCATGTCGTCATCAAACTTGAACTTCATCTACGCAGAAATTCTGTTCGCACATCCATTTCAGAGTCTAGACAAGAAGCAATTTTTGCGAGTCAAAAACTCAAAAAGTCATTGAGAGTTAATAAACCGCACTTAATGACATTCAGAGTTATAAGGTTTGAACGTTTTTTGCAGCCATCGAGCGGATTCCGGAAATCGATTACTGAAATAACTGTCCCCAAGTTCGGAGTTCCCATCGCTAAAGTGTTTACGATGATGATGAGGGTCCTGGTTCTGTTATCGCTGTACAGCCCTTGATTTTTCATTTGTACATACCTGAACATGGACGCGATTTAGTCTTCGTTATTGGGGAAATGCGAAAATACGACGATTTCTTGAATACTTTACTTACGAGAAGTTCGAATCGCCGCCGGTGGTTTTCAGTCCGCAGTAGGTGAAGTTCTAGTTCAAAGACGGCTTTTGTTTGTTTTGCTTCTTTTCAGTTTTGAGAGCCAGTCGAGCGGGTCGAGCGGTGAAAGCCAAGCAAGTCGAGCTCGGCTTGTGAAGCTCGAAGCTGGACGACGACTTGGATATTCACATAGAGAGCTTTAACGCTCCACAATGTGCGAACGCTGAGCGTACGAGGTGGCTCAACCCACCCAGTCCATTCAGCTGCGGCACCACTCTATCCAATGGCTGGTAAAGATAAAGAGGCACGCAGTACGGATCACCAGCTGGAGTCGCTCCTTCCCATGCAGAATTAACATTAACGTTGATGTTCATGTAAGAGACCGGGGTCAATCAAGCTTGACATCTAATCGAACGGCGACATAAGAAGTAGATGGTGCCGCTGCTGCTATTCATGTTTCCTGATCATGAAAGGATCCAAGGGAATGCCGGTGGGTATCACGGCTTTGACCATCGAAAGTGCGGTTAGCGCGCGAGCAAGCCCGGTCAACAAACGTTAAGCGCAGTGTGCAAGTGGTGGAAGCTTCTGACTTCCAAGCGAGAGCGAGCGTCGGATGAGAAGCGCCAGCGTGGGGATGAATCTTGGGAGAGAGCCGTGTACGTTGTCGGCGTCGGGCGAGGAAGACGAGGTCAGGAAGAGGAGAAGTTGGGGAATAGAACTTGAACTGGGAAGAAAATAGAACAGCAGAACAAGCCAGATGTCTAATCCGCGCATGACAACCAGTATCCAAAGCCCAGAGTCTAGAGTCCAGAGTCCGGGGGGGAACTGGTCGGATTCAGCCAATTTCCCGGAAAAACCGACCACTGTCAGTCGAGTCGCAGATGAACGTTGAACGAGGAACGGCAAACAGCGAAATGCGAACGCTGCCAGGAACGTGAACTAAGACTCGAGCTAAGCGGAGCGGCGGAGTCCAAAGCCTATCCACTCGATTTGAGCAGTGAGAACCTGATTCAATCTGTCCGTACTTACTGAACACGGAGGGGTGAGAGGAAAGGAGTCAAATAGAGCTTAGTAGCTTCTGTTCTTGTCTTGTCTGTCTTGTCTGTTTGCCTTCTATCTTCTGTCTTCTGTCTGAGAGCTGTCGACCTATCTTCTCTGTCCGGCTTTCTGGCTGAACGTGGCTTCGAATTCTCTTCTGCCTACGGTAGGCAATGCCCGTCTGTCCCTCTATCTTTGTTCTGCCAAATCCCCAGTCCGCTGCGGTTCACAAGCTGTTCGTAAATCCGTTATCAGCTCAAGCTGAAGGAGGAACGTAGTAACACATCGAAAGAGCGAGCTTCTCAGACGCCATGGATCACTGATTCCTGAACGCTGGCACGGGCGCAAGGCAATACCGGTTCTTCATCTCCTTGGACGTTCATTATCTGTTGTCTGTTGTGTGCTGTCACGATTCATGATGATTCATCCACACTGTCATTGTCAACGTCCGTCCGAGGTGCAATTATTGGTGGCCAATGAACGGACAGGATGGGGATGAGGGTCTATTTGGGCTTCCCTTTCGTGTCCAAACAAGGAGTCAAGGAGAGCGAAGGGGTTATTTTTAGGGAAACTTTGAAGTCCGACAATGAGATAATCAGAGCGAAAAAGTTAGCTAAGCAAAGAGAATTGCCTAACTCCGAAGTTCACGCTGCGTCAAAAGATTCGTCATCCCGATCTGGGGTGGTGACGAAAGGAATGGGAAGCATGATGCATGCAATCCTCAGGGTCCCCGTCTTTTGCTTTTTTTTTTCTAAATAAGCTTGCAGGGTTCAGGGCTGATTTTGTTAAATTTTGTATCTTTATTTTTGTTCGGAAGGCGAGGAAGGCGTCATATCTGCGCGTGAGGTTGAGGAAATTTTTTGACTGCCCCCGTCATCGTCTGTCCTCGAGAGTCGAGACGGGTTGGATTTGGGAAGTGAGGACGAGAGAGGCAGGTGGGGTGAATAGAATACGCCTTAGAGGGCGTCGTGACGCACTAGTAGCTACGCGCGACGCAACTTGAGATCTTGAGAAGCGACGCTCACGCGCACGCGGGTCTGAAGTTTGGACTTTCGGACGCAATAGGCGCACTGCGCACACGCTCTTTCTTTGGTTGGTTGGTTGAGCTCGAAAAAAGTTTATTTCAATTTCAAAAAAGACACGCGACGCTTCCTTTCCGCTCCAATCGTTACCTTGAATTCGAATTCTGTCCTACTCTATTCCTCCACCTCGACTACCACGACGGCTGTTATCCTTCTTCAATCCGATCTGCACGTTTCATTCGCTTTCTTCTGATCGACTGCTCGACTTCATCTTCAACGTTCATCTCAACTAGCTTCCCGTCATAAGCCGACGTCGTACTTCAAGCTCAAGTTCTGCTCAACCTAATCCTCACTACCTCCTACGGCGCGCGCTGCCCAAGTCGGGAAACGATAGCTCAGTGTTGGACGAGCCCAAGGTCTTACCTCCAGTCTTGTGAGTGCCGTGCCGTCTTCTGGGTGATGATTTACGCGTCCGCGATCTGCCCCTCCCCACTCTTTCGATGCATGTCTTCCCCGCTTCAGCGATCGTCCCTTCTTCCCTTCCTCGTGTCCCTTTCTCCTTTTCGCGTCGCTTTCCTCTTCTTTTCTTCTTCTACCTTGTTCGCCTGCGTGCGTGCGTGCATCCGTGCATGCGCTTCCTTTCTTGACTGGATTCTGAGCTCCTGAATGTACCCCCGACTGACTTCGCGTTCAACGTTCATCTTTGGCAGGAACGGCAAGCAAGCAAGCAGGCAAAGCACGGTCACAAGACAGGGTTCTATATCTTTTCCGTGCCAGTTCCATTCCATACTACACACACACCATACCAAGCCGAGTTGGTTCCATACCATACGACATCACATCATCGCAGCACCCACCCGACGTACGTCGGTCTTGCGTCCCCCGTCTCGGTCTCTTGTCACCCGTCGGTCAAGGTCAAGCGGCTCCTACACTCGCACTGTCCACGCGTCTAACCCAGTTTCATTAGGTCTATTCCTCTATCCAATTTCCACTATCGCTATCACAGGTGTCCGCTAGCCAAGCTGCCCCGCCAAACGGACGGACGTCAGAATTTTTTTGTCCCTCGTCCACTCTATTTCCCCGCCATTACGTCTTCCTATTCTACTACACCGCCTCTATCTCTACTTCCACGGCCCTGCTCAGTGCTCGGCGGTTGCGCCTCCCCTCCTTCCCTTCTTCGGGTCCCTTTGCCCTACCACAAAAATTTTCATTTATTTCCGACACTCTAAACCCGCACCTGTGCTCGCGCTATGGATCCATCAATATCCACTGGCCATGGCGAAGAGCCTGCTGAGGCTTCTGCTTGTGCAGAGCCTAGCGCTGCCGAGCCGTCGCCTTTCCGTCCTCCACTTCTTCATTCCAAATCCGAATTACCACTTCCCAGACCAAAACCCCGCCCTACGATCTCCTCAAGCACAGTACCCACCACCTCTGGGATCAAACTCAAACGCGAGTCCCTCATCTCATTAGGAGATGAATTCGACTATGGGCTGCCTCCAGGCGGGAGCGGCAGCGCGACCCGGGACCGGAGCAGGGTCGAGAGGTGGCTAGAGCAGCAGTGCCGCTTCTCCACTTTCGCGCAGGACGAGGACGTCGGCGCGGAAGGTGCTGATCGAGGTGTTGATGGGACGTCGCGTGGTGAAGGAGTTGTCGACGATGAGGAAGCGGTGTTGCCGTATGTGGACGAAAGTGTGAGCAAGACCCGCGAGCCGACTTCGCTGTCACTGTCAACGACAGAAGAAGCGCTTGGTGGATCGCGTGGTGGGATCACCAGCTCGAGCCCAAGTCCCGCCCGAGAGGCCGCTGTGGAAGCGCTTCCGCCATTATCGTCACTGTCCGTCTCTCCTGCGGCCAATGCGCCTTCTGAGCGTGCACATGCGCCAGCGCACAATGCGGGTGCGGACGCGCACGCGCCTGCTAACTCTGGCGCAGATCGCGCGGACTCGCCCCTCCTCGGATATACCTCTGCCCCTGAAAGTCCCGTCGACACCTTCCTCTCTGGGTGCACAGGCACTGGCACGGGAGGCGCTGGTGGTGCAGCTGGTGCAGCTGTCCTGCAAGCTCGGCCTGCAGGCTTCGGAAGGCACGTCCACGCCCAAGAAGCTTCTGATCGACTCCAGGTTCACGAAGGCTTGGGGCTTGCGAGCTCGGAGCTAGGCCCGGGTCCCGCTGGAGGTGTAGATGAAGATGAGGATGAGGATGAGGATGAGGATGCGCTGTTGAGACCCCCAGACCGCAAGTTCACTTATGGGAGTGATCTGCCTGTGAATGTTAGCTCTGAGTCGTTGGCTTTGCTGCATCCTATGGTTGCAGAGGACATGACGACGAGGAGAGTTAGGGAGAGGGAGCAGCTCGTGGTGGATGGCGAGAGAGATAAGGTTAGTCTCTTTCGTGACTGAATTGTGTTTGATGGATGCTGATGGTCTTTTTCTGGTTTTTCTTTTCTTTTTCTGTCAAATTTTATCTTCATCCTCTTCATTTTCTTTTCACTCAATTCATGTCCTCGTTCTACGGGATTCGTGTCTATTTTGTAGCTCCTACCTGCAGGCCTAGCATCCTCCTCAACAACCCCCCGACCGCCCTTCACACTCACATCCAGCACCAC
>NHYE01005062.1:0-12512 GCA_002938385.1 Gymnopilus dilepis | reverse complement strand
TCACCGAGCTGAAGTTCGCGCATAGCCCCTTATCCCGCTGGCACCCGCGGACGAATACCTCAAGACTGAGCCGCCCCCATGGCTCTCGCCAGTCGCAACTCGAGGTGGAAGGAAAATGGAAGGTCGAAGAGAGTTGAGCGCCGCAAGGCTGCTCGCTCGTGGAGGGTAGTAGACGGGATTCCGTCGAACCTCGCCCTTCGCCCAGGATAGGAAGCGCTCCGAGTTGCGGAGAAAGTAGGGCGCGCTGTAGCCGCCCCGCTGTCGCGTGGTCCAAGCAAAGCTGTGGACTTCGCCTCCAAGACCTCGTAGACGCGCTTGAGGAGCTAGGAGAATTGAGCGCTCTCGGGCTGCTCATTCGTAGTGGGTAGTAAGCCCTAGCGGCCGAACCTCGCCCTGGCCCTTTATTTGATCTTATAACTAGCGCTTGGGAGGTTGACGAAGCCCTTGCGGCTACTCGTCTTGGCGGGTAGTAGGCTTGCCGAACCTCGCCCCTCCCCTCGTGCTGTATGCTTGGACGATCTCGGGAGACTGGGTGCCATGAGGCTGCTCGTCCCTTGCGGATATCTGACTTATGGTCGATATTCGCCCCGAGTTTCTATCCGAAGCGATAACTCGATTCCGGAGAGGTTTGAGCGCCGTACGGCTGCTCGACCGCTGTGGGTAGTAGACGTTCGTCGAACCTTACCTCCGGAATTGACATCCTCGCCGCCTCAAGACCTACTAGGCTGGCTGAAACCTTATCATCCATCCATTTGATCGATTCGGACCCCTACCTTGCGCTCGACAATTACTGCGCTTGCGGAAATGAGATCGACCTACGCCTCGCGACGAAGGCAAGGCTTAATTCTTCCCCCTACTTATAATCCTCGCTGGTCGATTTCCTTTCCTCCCTTAACTCCAACTTCCCCACCTTTCCTACGCTATGTCCAACCAATCGCCCGTTCCAATTCAGCTGTCCACTTCCAGCACGGCTAAGCGTAGGACTAGCCATGTTCATTCCAAGGGAACCATGGCCGCTGCTGCTCCTGCCAACGCTCAAGGTGGCTCATCGACCCGACCCAAGATCAAGAAGGTCACTATGGTCGAAGAACCTGACCGTGAGCGCGACCGACGAGGGTCACCGCCCCTACCCAGTACGGAGTTGGCTATCATGCTTCCCGTTGCCCCTCCCGTCGTGGCTCTGCCGTTTATGGAGCCTACAAGCAAAGCTAAAGGAAAGCAAAAGGAAGAAAGCCTCCCTCCGATTTCTTACAGCCACATTCTGCCCTCTCCTTCACAGGCATCCTCTCTTACGGACATAACTGAGTCCCCTTTGTCTTCGTCCTTAGTGGATATCTCGGACCCCGCCAAGACCAAGTCAGATCTCTCCGAGGAAACCTACAAGCACCCGCCCGAACCTATTCGACTCGAAGCACCGTCCATTTTTCATGGGCTAATCGTCATGGACAATTGGAGGGTTCCTAATGAAACCTTGCGTTCTTCCGTCGAACACTTTGTAGGATTGTACGACCCCGATACCGACTACGACCCCTTAGTCGAATATGGAGTGGATAAAGGAGTACTGCCAAATCGTTCCCTCGAAGAGACCGCCATTCTTCGAGACGTCCTCCTAAGGTGGACGAGACCTCACGCTGAATGCCTCTGGGCAGACCTATCCTTACATATCGAGAACCCTGCCACATTCAAGGTATCGGCCGAAGACGTGATTTCCTACATGAATTACGACGGGATCACTTTGTACTCTATTCTTCCGGAAAGATTGTACGGAATCGGACATATGGTGCTTGCTCTGACGCAGATCCTGCACGAAATGGCGGAACACTCGTGGCTGAGCTCATCGGCTGCCTTCACAGTAGACCCACATTACAGATTAGTTCGATCCCTCGCCAGTCAACCGACTAAGGAGCGAGTTTTGCTTGCCGCTCCTGTTCTGCGAGAACGATGCATCAATGCGGTGAACCACGTTCGGAAATACTTAAATAAGCTCAAATCCATGTTCCTCAACAGAGCCGAAGCCTTCTCCGTCTCCTCGTACGACTCCTCGACCCCCACCGAACGCATAGCACTACTGGATAGATCTCCTTCCACTCTGCTAGTCTCCCTTGTAGCTAGAGACAACATGGCCGATAAGTTAGACGAGGAGCTTCTTCCTATACGTGCTAAACTTCTGGATGAAGAGCGAGCAAAGGGAAGAACGTACCCTCCTGCTCCTTATTCACATCGATCTCGCTCGGACGGCGTACTCGCTCCGCAAGGGTTGTTGGACCAGCGAGCCCAATACCAGGACTTGATAAACCAGCGACCTTTTGCCGCTAACCTAGAATCAGCAAGCGCGTACCTTGAGGAGCGAAAAAGGAAGAAGAACAAGCAGCCTATACCCGAGTCCATATCGTCCATGCCTAAATTCCATCCTGTATCGGCCATGCCTGGTGTAGGCCAATTTCCTCCTGTGCCCGAATTCCCTGTGGGATTGTCTGGGGGGCCATCTGTGCCGCTCGAGAACTTTACCCCGAACAGTGCCTTCGCTCGTGACGCTCCCCCTCATCTTGTTCCTGAGAGACTCCTCCCCACCTACACGACGCTCGCTCCGCCATCTGCGCGGCCTATGCTTCGTTCTAACTCGGCGCGAGAACAGCCGACCTACGATCTGAGGGGCCCGGGAATGATTAGATCGAAGAGTTACGACTACCAAACCAGAGGTCTAGGACGTGATGAGTTCGACCCAGGCAGAGGACCTTCGGACCACCGTAGAAATGAAGACGAGAGAGTTGTCGGCGACCACAATGCCACTTGGGGAGGGTATGGGGAACAGGGAAACAGAAGGCCCTATGAAGGATATGGACGATCCTACGGACCTGGAGGGCCCGGCGGACCTGGATGGCCCGGAGGACCTGGTGGGAATGGAGGATCCGGAGGACCTAATCCTCCTCCATGGCGCCCGAGTGGCCCTGGGGCACCTGGGGGGCCGAATGTACCTCCTCGCAATCCTGGATACCCTGACCCCTATCGTGGTCCGCCGCCCCCTCCCCCTCCCCCTCCTCCGCCGCCGCCTCCTCACTACGGTGGAGCTGCTCAGTACCGCCGTGATGACGATTCGGACGACGATAATTTCCAGATGAATCCGAAGATCAATATCTCTAATTTACCGACGTGGAATGGCGACAAGGTTAAGGTCATCGATTACCTCAGTGACATGGCAGGCTTTGCCAGACTTCCGGGTAGACGTATACAAAAGGGAATAGCAGCTTTCGCTCCCCTCAAGTGGAGTGGAACGGCTAAGGCCTGGTGGGATGCCCTTCCCGAAGCGGACAAACGATACTACTCGGAGCATTGGAACCACATGTTGCTAGCGATTCGTCTCCAATTTCTGGATGATAACTGGGTTCGAGATCGCTCTCGAGAATTTGAAGAAATGCGGTTCCGACAAAGCGACCACACTGCCAAGTCTCCTTTGGAATTCATTCAACGCCGCGTCCGATATCATCAAATTTTATTCCCTGAGGACCCGGATGGCCTTACGGCGGTAGCTCGCGTCCTACGTACCCAGCCTACTGAGTGGAACGGCACTCTTAATCAAGTAACCTGCACCAACTTGTCAGAGCTCCAGCGACGAGCTTCTAGCGAATGCGAAACCTTGTTATCTCTACACAAGGTCTCTGAGAGTCTCAGAAATCAAAGCACTGCCAAGCCCTACCGTCGCCCTTTCATAAGGAAAAGGACCGCTAACCGTGCGGAGACGCGAGACGAAGACTTGGACCAAGAGGACTCTGAGAAGGACAAGTCGTCGGGCGAAGAAGATCAGCCCGAGAAGGAAGCTCATGTCGCTGGACCCTCCCGCTTCCGGAGAAACTCCTTCGCTCCCAAAGCTGGCAAATTCCCGCGCGGAGGGACTATCAATGGCTACCAGTTTGTACGAGATGACTCTGTGGTCAGCGACCCCAAACCGAACGGGGAATGTTACCTATGTACCAGCAAGAATCACTTCTTCCGAGACTGTCCTCATTTTAACAAGTTTCAATTATTTCGCTCTGCCCATGTTATTACTTTAAACGAAGACGTGTTGTCGCAAGCGGATCGTGATTATGTAGATTCATTTTCTCAATCCAAGTCTTCTTCCTCCTATATCCCCGAGTCTAATCTTTCTGAACTAAACTCAAATATGTCAATGTCAGAAGCGAGCGAAACCTCCTGCTCAGAAGACTCCCTAATTAACAAGGAAGTTTTCGTAATCGACGCGCGCAGCACGGGAGCATTTTCAGCTCATGCTCAACGACATGTCGCTCCTAATCGTAATCAAAGAAGACGAGTGCATTTCGAGAAGAAGGGAAAGGCTGTAGAGAGCCCTTCTGAGCCCAGGATAACGAGAAAGGCTAGACGAGTACGACGCTCACAAAAGCTGAAGCTGGACCCTTCTAATTCGAATCAGGCGGAAGCGAGACCCTTCGTAGAAGAGAGAAGCCGAGATGAAACTTCAGAAGTAACTGGATCCCTTGACTGCTCCAAGCCGGGGAAGCCACGAATCATAGTGGTGCGTAAGGGTCGAGCCTTGCCCGACGGGTTCGCCTCGTTGGGAGCGAGAGCTCTACATATTAAAGCGCAGGTCTCCTCCCTGAACCAAGAGCCTATTAAGGTTCGTCTGGACACCGGAGCTGACATTACTCTCATGTCCGAAGACTTTAAACGGCTTGCCTAAAATCAGGGAAGGAGTACGCATGAAGCTCTATCATCTTACCGGAGGAGCGAGAGTTCTGGGTTATATCAAGACTCCACTATATGCCAAAACGAACGAAGGAGAAATTTTGGAATTCGAAATGGAGGCCTACGTCGTACGAGGAATGCGTGTCCCTTTATTGATCGGAGAAGATTTCCAAACCTGTTATGAATTAGGATTAGAGCGTTCCACGACTGGACACGCGAAGGTCCTTGTAGGGAAGAGCCCTGCCAGAGTTATCCCGGCTTCAACGACCTCGGCTGTAGACTTAGGATTTCAAATTCGTCAAGCCTTTCTTTCTCAATCCTGGGTACGAACCAAATTACCCCGAAGGATTCAAGCAAAAAGGAGGACGAATTCGATTCCTGTCGAAGAACCGGTGCTAGCTGCTCGCGACGTAGTTGTCAAGGCCGGAACTGTATGTAACGTTCCCGTCGTAGCGGCCTTTGGAGACCAAAATCTGTGGATTGTCGATAAGGTAGTCATAGGCACTGAGACGTCCGAGATTATGGCAGCTCCCACCACCTTCGTAAATGCTGCGAACCCTTACATTCCCGTCGCCAACCCCGGAACTCGACCTTTATGCATCCTAGCGGGAGAAGTCGTCGGACACCTACGAGACCCCTACGCCCTGGACAATCCGTTAGGCGAGGATAGGAATCGATATGCTGCCGCGGCTGAAGGCATACGGACTGTAATAGCTGGTACCTTGAAGGAGCAAGACCTCGCTGAATCGAAGGAACGAACGGAGCCGAACTCAGATCGTTTGGAGGGTGACGAGTCTTGGGGACCCAAGGTCACTGCTCTGCCGGACGAAGCTGCGTTAGGAGAAGTTGCGGAGCTAGTGAACTTAGGTCCCGACATCCCAGCGGAGGTCCTCCCTCGATTAGTGGAAGTGCTGCGCAGAAATGAAGAAGCCTTCGGAATAAATGGACGCCTGGGTCAAGTAAAGGCTAAGGTAGAAATTCCTTTGAAACCAGGAACTCAGCCTATATCGGTCGCTATGTATGGTGCTTCCCCTGCTAAACGCAAGGTGATAGACCAGCAAGTGCAAGATTGGTTCGAAGCGGGAGTCGTGGAACCGTCCGTCAGCCCTTGGGGATTCCCTGTAGTAGTTGTCTACCGCAACGGCAAACCTCGGCTAGTCATAGACTATCGAAAATTGAATGCGAACACTATTCCCGATGAGTTCCCCATACCTCGACAGTCCGAAATAATCCAAGCGCTATCAGGATCACAGATTCTTTCGTCCTTCGACGCCTTAGCTGGCTTCACGCAACTTGAAATGGCTGAGGATGACAAGGAGAAGACCGCTTTCCGCTGCCACCTGGGACTTTGGCAATTCAAGCGCATGCCGTTTGGACTAAGGAATGGACCGTCTATATTCCAAAGGATAATGCAGGGAGTTCTAGCTCCGTATTTGTGGCTTTTTGCTTTGGTATACATAGACGACATAGTAGTCTTTTCAAAGACCTGGGAAGAGCACCTCACGCACTTAGACCAAGTCTTAGGAGCCATACGAAAGGCTGGCGTCACCCTTTCCCCGAAGAAGTGCTTTGTAGGATATTCGTCGATACTGTTATTGGGACAGAAGGTTTCCCGACTAGGACTGTCCACGCATAAGGAAAAGGTCGCCGCTATTCTGGAGCTGGAACGACCACACAACGCTCATGATCTGCAGAAGTTCTTAGGCATGGTTGTCTACTTCTCTCACTACATCCCTTATTATTCTTTCATCGCTTCGCCCCTGTTCTCGCTACTTAAAAAGGGAGTTAAATGGTCTTGGGACGCTGAACACGAAATTGCGTGGTTACAAGCCAAAGAAGCTCTAGCCAGCGCCCCCATCCTAGGGCACCCCATGCCGGGGAAGGCTTATCGTCTTTATACGGACGCATCCGACTACGCCTTAGGAGCAAGCCTCCAGCAAGTGCAGCCGATCAGGGTAGGAGACCTGAAGGGTACTACCATTTTCGGAACGCTCCGTAAAGCTTGGGAAGAAGGAAAACCCCCGCCTAATCTAGTCGTTCGACTGGACAAGGATATAGTAGAGAAACCTGAAGCGGACGAATGGACCGATACGTTCGAAGACACGGTTGTTCATGTGGAACGAGTCATAGCTTACTGGAGTAGAACTCTAAGACCGGCGGAACGAAACTACAGCGCTACGGAAAGGGAAGCTCTAGGTGCCAAGGAAGCCTTAGTAAAGTTCCAGCCGTTCATCGAAGGAGAACAGATCATTCTCATCACAGATCATGCTGCGCTTCAATGGGCTCGCATATACGAAAATGCAAATCGACGACTGGCCGCCTGGGGGGCTGTGTTCGCGGCGTACCCAGGTCTGAAGATTAAACATAGACCAGGCCGTGTTCATTCCAACGTGGACCCGTTGTCCCGTCTGCCTCGCATTCCGCCTCACGACTCTCCAGTAGAAGACTCTATCGACCCGATTGTGCAGAGTGAAAGTTCGCGAAGAATAGCTCAACTAGCGGAGGACAAGGATTCCAAATCTCCTGCGGCCAAAGCAGCTTTCACCGCCCTTTGGTGGGAGGACGTCGTGGAAAAACAGGCTTACCCTGTCATGACCAGAAAGCGAACTCGAGAAGAAACAGTACCAAAGGATCGAACTGAAGGAGTGACCCCGACTCCTCACTTATCTGAGAAAGACGAGCTGCCCTTCCCTAACAATGATCCTTGGACGTATCCTTCCGGCGTCAAGCCTCCAATGAACGATCCGGATACTGATTGGAACGATCGAGCTCACCTGTTGGTGGCTTTGGATTCTAAGTTGATCGAACAATTCGTCGATGGGTATAAAAGCGACCCTTTCTTTAAGGAACGTTACGTCGACGAAGCTCCTAGCCCGAACAAGGTCATCACGCCCTCCCACTTCCAGAAGGGGCGCGACGGCTTACTATACTTCAGAGATGCAGACTGGAACTCTCGACTCTGCGTCCCTAAGAGCATGGTTAACTTCGTCCTCAACTGGATTCACAACTCCCCTACGGAAGGAGCCCACTTTGGCTACTTACGATTCGCTCGCAGACTCCAAGAGGTCTTCTTCTGGAAATCCCTGTTAAAGGATGCTGAACTGTTCTCCTCCACTTGTGACGTCTGTCAGAAAATCAAGGTGGACCATAGGCAGAAAATCGGACCTTTACGACCAGCTCATATTCCCCGCTACCCATTTGCGACCGTGTCGATGGACCTTATAACGGGACTGCCTCCGTCCGGACCCGAAAACTATACCGCTATCCTTGTAATTGTTGACAAGTTAACCAAATACGCGATCATTATCCCCACCCATGACCAACTCGATCAGGATGGATTCGCGAAGCTGTTCGTTGAAAGGGTCGTCAATATATTCGGTCTACCAGAACGCATTATAGCTGACCGTGACAAGAGGTGGGCTACGGACTTCTGGAAGTCGGTTATGAGTTACTATGGAACGCAAATGGCCTTATCTTCCTCTCACCACCCCCAAACCGACGGCCAGACGGAGAATCTAAACGCCACCATTGAACAAATGTTACGAGCTTATGTAGCGCAGAATCGCTCTTCCTGGTCGGGATTGTTAAGCTTCTTAGCCTTCGCCTACAATTCCTCTGTACACTCCTCCACCCTTCAAACCCCACAACTTCTGCTTTTGGGCTATATGCCTCGAATAGAGACCAGCGCGGCTGTTCGGCCAACTGATCCTTCTGGACGGCCCTTTCTTCCCAACCAGAAATCAGAAGATTTCATCAATACCATGGAATTCGTGCGTAACTCCGCCCGCGATGCCTTGGTTTTGGCACAAGAAAGCCAAGCCAAAGCCTTCAACAAAGGAAAGCGACTGCCTGATGACATTAAAGTTGGGGATCTGGTATTAGTCAACCCTCATACCTTGAAGCTGGTGGACGTAACAGGGACGGGCAAGAAATTGGTACAGAAAACGATTGGACCTTTCGAGGTTATGGAGAAAATCAGTCCAGTAGTCTTCCGCCTCAGGCTACCCGACACGTATCCTATGCACCCTGTATTCAACATTGCTCATCTCAAGAAATACAAGGTGTCGCCCCCCGAGTTTGGCGAAAGAATAGAGCTCCCGTCTACGCGAGATTTCATGGCTACCCCAGAGTACGAGGTGGAAGCTATCCTTGGCCACAAGTTGACTGGAAAGAAGACAGGAAACAGACGACTCTTCCTTGTGCGTTGGGTAGGCTACGGTCCATCGGAAGACTCCTGGGTCACGGAATACGATTTGCGAAACGCTCCCGAAATCAAAAGAGAATATCTAGCCTCCCTGCGCAAATGAAGTACAAGCTCGACGAACCTTAAATTGGATAATTAGATTTCATAACTCCTTATTTGTAGTTAACAGCTTATTTCTCTTAATTACGTAGTTAGAACGTGCTTTCGATCGCCTCCCTTAGATTATCAGCTTTTGATTCTTACCATCGTGTTTCTCTCGCTGCCTTCGCCTCTTCCTCCTCCTCCCTCCTCTAAGACGTTAAGACCGAACTCGCGACGGAAGACTAAGACCGGGTCAGTGTAGCACCCTTCCGGTAGCTCCTGCGCGGACTCAATCCCAATCCAGCTCTATCCCGCTCCGCGTCAACATGGCTGACCCTCCCGATTCACAACCGATCTTCTTCCTGAAGGAACGACTGTGCAGCTACTCCGGATATTCCGCCTTGCCCACCGCCTTAGGCGCGATGCACTTCTATCTACCCAAGTTTACGGTCATGACTAGAAGAGCGGTGCAGACCGGCGACAAGTTCTGGGAATTATGGTCTCCGAACTCCTCTCGCGCCGAATTCTATCCCGGCCTGGCTGACCCCTCCGTCGATCTTGAACTACTGCCGGAGCATCTCAGAAGGAGCGATGGCCATCTAGGAAGATTTGATCCCACAGTATCTCCCCAGCATTACGATCCTAAGAGGCCGTGGCTTGGCTTCATCCGCAGAACATCCAGAGGTCACAACCGCCCGGAATTCCGACCTTTCCTCTCTGTATGGAAACCCGCAAAGTATTCGAATCGTGGATCTATCGACGCGGACTACGTTGGTGAACTAATCAAACGATCGGACGAGCAGGAGCATAACGCGGACAACTGGAGGATCCGATTAAGCAAGCACGAGAAATTCTGGAATATTAGACCCCGAGCCTTCCTATTCGTCGAAATGGCGAAACTAAGTGACCCTATGGATATGGATCAAGCGGTCGACGAGCTAGCAAAGATTCAGCGTCGCATCAAGCACATGGCTGCCTGGTGCGGTATGGCGAGTGCGCTAGTGAAGGATAGCAAGGGAATTATCGCTATGACGGAAGTACCAACCGCGGACGATTCTCTCATGGGAGTGTGGCTTAACGGTTGTCCGGAACCCGAAGGGCTTTGGCTTCTTCGACACGGGGTACCATGCTTCTTGATTCATGAAGCCGATTCTGTACAGGACCTGAACCGATTAGAGTCTTACCGCCCCAACTACCGCTTCGCGTTTCCTGACGGGACGGCTATCAATGATCTAAGGACGGAGACTCATCCCATCGAAGTTATTGCCTACGAGAAAAGTCGACTAAACAACAGCAAGGAGGACTACGCTATTTTGCCTGCGAGGTCGGTTCCCGACTACTCGTATTTGGACAATTTGCGATCTTCGCCCGTTGGGCAAGGGTTTAGTATCTCTGGGTACGTAAACCCCAGAAGTCAGCCTATGGACAAGATCTCGTCACTGGCATCTGACCCGTCAACCTGGCCTCCTCCGATCGCTGCTGTAACCCAAGGATTGTCTTGGTCTACTTGGGAAGAAGAGCTCGAGGAAAGCGGAAGGATCCGTTTTGTCAAGAGAGGAAAGAAGCAGGAGCCTGACGGCGACCTTTGCTGGTTCTACGACAGGGTGTTATGTCGAAGGCTCGCCCTACTCACCGAACCCTGGATTCCCCACTCCTACCAAGCCGATCCTAAGACTTTTGGCCTTCCCGTCCCAGATTGGCCTTTCGAGGAACTAGTAGGGACGGAATGGAAGTTACGAGAAGCCTCCAAGTGGATGTATTCACGGGAACAGCCTGCTAAAGGATCTGTAGGGCTTCGGCCTATGTCTCGCGCTCCTTCGAGCTCGGAGCTAAGGCCCATCGTCAGTTCGAAGAGCTCTTCATCCCTTTCGGAGTCAACGAAATCCATTACTCTCAACGAAAGAGTGCCAGTGCGAAACAACGAGCGAAGTTTGCGAGCCCAAGAGCCCCTATACATGAACCCTCGTCGTGTCACTGCTGGAGCGCCTTATGTAGGAAGGGGTCGAGAACTTCTGCCCCTACCTACTCCACTTCCTCAGCCAATCCATCCTGCCCCTCTTCCTCGGTCGCTCCCTCCTGCTCGATCGACGGATCAAGTTCAAATGGAACCTCGTTCCCGCTTCAGATCCCCTCCTAGGAGACTCTCCCTTCCGCGTGGAAGATCGAAATCTCCGTACGAAAGGCCATCGCCTCACCCCCGAGACTCCTCCTACCATCGCGGACGTTCGCCGTACTCCAGTCGTCAAACCTCTTCTTCCGAACGATCCATCCACGAACCCCAGGATTCCTATTCCCGTGGTCGAATAATTGTACGTTCACGGAGTCGATCCCCGTTCAACAGAAGGAGTGCACCGTACCGTTCCGATACTAGCGACAAGTACTCTCGCGAAAGGAATGACGACGAACGTGGACGCTATCGCCTCGATTCTCGCCCCCGCTCCCCTTCCTTCAGAAGCACGGAGCTAAGTCTTAACGAGCGAACCAAGGAAGCCGCTCCTACTCCTCCAGATAGAGGATTGAAGGGTCGTTTCCCGTTGGACGACAGTATGGATGTTGACAAAGCATCTCCGGCCCCACCAGCGACTGAGGACACTCTGGACCCTACTCAGCGAGAACTGGCGCCGTCGTCGTCATTGGAACTGGCTTTGCGCATCTCCAATCCTTCGAATCGAGACTACTCGATGAGCCTTGACTCCCCAGAACCAGAGCGCATGGACACTTCGTGGGATGGAGTTAGTAGCATCGGGATCAACCAGACAAACCCTCTTAAGTCGTTGGGAACTACTAGCTCTGCCGTACGAGCTCTGGTCCGCCCTACTATCCCTATACTCTCGAACATAACTCCGAACTCGCGATCTAGATTCCTTTGCTTATGGAGTCTGAATAAATTCTACACTTGGCAAGAAGTTACGAGTTGGGTAGTCAGCGTCTCCAAGATGTCTCCTATCATCGATTTCGAACGCGCTGTCCGCTGGTACGACAAAGTCAAGAAAGTTCAGTTATTTTACTTGGCTTTTAAATCGGAGGAAGGAGCAACCACCTTCCGAGGAATCGTGAACGGTCGAAACACGGTGGACCAATTCAACATACAATGCGATTTCGTGGACACCCAGGCTTACAGCACCGTCTCGGGACAATCGAAGGATAGTTGGAAAGTAAATGAAGGTTTCGGACCTGGAGTAGATCCCAACGTCATCCTCCCGGAGAATAACGATGGTATTCGCCCTTCTAATCAATTCAAGAAGACCAGGCGCAACGACAAGAAGAAAGCTACGACCCACTCTAAAAAACCTGACTCCACGCCGCCCTCGACCGCAAAATTATCTGACAATGAATCCTCGCAAATAAGCCAAGCCTCTTCCTCGTCCCTCCTGTCTCGTATTGGACCTCCTCTTGAAGCCTCTCATCCACCTCTCTACAAAGCCTCGTCTAGCCGTACACGTCGCCTCCTCTAACTGCAACGATCATCCAGACGGGGGGGCACTGTGAAGGGGTAGTAATCGTATATCTTATCTTGATCGTCTGTATG
>NHYE01005061.1:0-12497 GCA_002938385.1 Gymnopilus dilepis | reverse complement strand
GGATTGATTGGCCTATGTCATGGAGGTCTCCTGTTCTTTCAAAGCAACGCAAGAATAAGTTTCCGAGGTTGTTTAGCTGGGATGGCAAGTCAGCATGACCCTCTGGAGTGAGTTCCACTGCCTGTTGCTGAAGCTGCATTGACTGGGTAAGGTCATCCATATTTCCTGTGTGGTCAAATTGCTCTATGAAACATGATCCCAAGTTGCTCAGTACAGCTGGCAATTTTTCATCGCCTTTGGGGAGCATTGCTAGTAATATTTGCAGTCTTTCAATTGCCGCATTGATGTCTTCAACCTTGCCAAATCTCTGAAAGCGGTCCTTGTATGCTATTCCTGTATCATGTAGAGACGCTAGAAATCGGATATCATCAGCAGACAGCAGTGCCAGGGCTTGCTCGTGAGCATTGATAGATGCATCAATGTCTGCTCCGTCCTGGGTTATGGCGAACCTCTCTTGGAGTTTGCCTCCAGTGCCATTGAGTCCATCGGCCTTGATAGGATAGTCATCAGGCAGGTTCTGAAGGAAGAGTAATGTCATCATTGGATCAGCAATTATCTGTTCTGGAGAATAGAACAAATATGAGGTGAGCTCGCGACCTATCTGTGATTTGGCTCACCATCCAGGCTTCGTGCTGGTGTATTATTCCATGCAGGGGAGCACAAACTGAATGACAACAATAATCCAGGGATGTTCTCCCCTTCGATTCTCACATTACATTTGAAATCTGGATGACAGAGCACTCAGAGTCCACTCATCTGGCGGACTAGTTGATATCTCACCTTCTTGTCTTTCCCGAAACTCGCTAGGATCCTTGCTTATATATCCAAAGCCTAAGTCGCCATAATTTCTGGATGTTGCCACAAGAACTAGTCCCTTAGATGGGACCGGTCTGCAAAGATAAGGCATCAGATCATACAACGCCAAGGCAGTGAGCGGCTCATGGGCGCTTACATGGGATCTTGATCTCTTTGCTTCCACAGTGTCCCCAAAACTCTTGTGAGCTTGACCGGAACACTTCCCTGAGACTTGACAATGATAAGTTCGAGTTCATTCAGCTCGGACCGGTCAGCATCTTGCTTAGTGCATTGAACTAGAATCTCTATTATCCAATAAGGGTCTATGTTGAGTCGAAAGCGGACGGTGTTATGTCCTCATACCATGGATATGTATCTCGCTAGGACATGGTCAGGAATCCCTTATATGAGTAGAAGCAGATAAGCGCCCACTTTTGTCCCGCTCCGCTGTTGTCTGACATTGCGTGATGAAGGGGAAAAGGTTTGAGATTGAGGTGGATGTAAAGAAAGGGACGAAAAGATACAAGGTGTCGTTCAAGAAATGTCTACGAATAGTGTCTTTATATACCGTCATGCCATGTACCAAGGTTGGCAGTGCTAAGATTATACGAGTACTGCCCGAGTATGTGCTGCTTTCGACATTTCACTGCACCTCAATACATGACATATGCATGTTTTTGTTCTTCCAGAGCGAAGGGTAATACAACTACAATTTTCGCAATCAAAAGCTGTGACTAAGATAGATTGAGCGTCAATTTCGAAGCCACTGAGAAAGGGGGAAGTGCACGCGCAGCACAGCACGATGTTCCCGGGGCAATTGCAATACCGTGCACCCAATTCCAGCCCGAACAGAGCCACGGTATCAGAATAGATCGACGAACTTCACATTGCCTGCTTCGTAGAGACAGCATCCTCTGTCTACGGTATATGCCAGTCAGTTCAGTTTCATTTACGATCGAGGACTCTATCTTCTGTACGATTCTCACCTCCGCCGGAGTCCAAGCTGAGACGAATCAAATGGGAGATTTTCACAATCCGCCCTGGATAGGATTGGATGTCAATTTTTTGACATAGACGCAGCACCAATACCACAACAAAAGTTACTTAGTCCACGGAAAGAACCGGACCAACCCAGCGAGAATCATCGGTGCACACCATGTCAGTGCGCAGGTGACATTCACACTAATCTCCGGAATCCAGCAAATAGCCTGGTAGTTCCAACGCAACTTGAACTTTACAGTATCAGAGAGGCGATACACATCAATATGGAGGCTGTGATGCAGTAAAATAGACGCGTCCAGGTACTCTCTTCAATCGGATAGGTTCATTGAAAAGGCCTCGAGGACGCCACCTCCTCGCTGTTCGGTATGAAGCTGGGAAGCGACATTCCACCGAGAGACAAGCTGGCTGCTGTGTCGTTCGGTGCAATCAGGCACTGCAGCACAGGTCCGCATCGCTGTGTAGAAATAAGTGAAGCGATAAACGATGCTCAGCATTTCTCATAGCAGAAACGAGACCAGACCGGATAGATTTGCCGAGATCATGGCGAGTTCGTCGACGCAAGCCAATTAGTAGGATATTGTGTCCATCAAGGGAAAATCCCGATGGGGAATAGGGTGTTCGTACGAGTACGGCCATTGCAGATGTCGGAGAAAGAAGCAGTGCACGACAAGGTGTCAAGGTCCTTGTGTTGGAGACTGGTCGATGTTGTTGAGTGTTCGGAGAGTGCGTGGTTGCAAGAGAGCAGAACCTCTCGTAGACAGGACGATAATTAGACTCGGAGTGGTTAACTTCGATGCGTCGCTGATGAAGAAAAAGGGAGCCGAGGGACGTGCACGGTCGTGGAGGTCGCGGTTGAAATCAAAAGACGCTTGCACGTGCCTCGGTCCGAGAGTTGGCGGTGGCTGTGACTTGTTTTCCCCTTCTCTTGCCCCGCCTCCCAGTGCCAATGTACGACTCCCAAATGCATCAATATTCGACAATCAGGCTTAGAATACATGCTAGACGTCGTCATGAGCCATACTCTTCCAGACTCACGAAGGAGTTGCCCATGACAAGGCTAATAGAGTAATGGAATCAGCATTCTGCTACTTAGATGATATCCCAGTCTGTTTTTCTTGAATCTTTCTTTCTTCTACGCGAGCTGACTGTAGCTTCTTGCAGGTTGATATAGCGGGATGGGCTCTTAGAGGGCCGTACGCACCCTGCCTCGCCTTAATATAGGCTGCACCCGACCTGGACCATCGATCTTGTCCAACCCATCTTACACCCTATGACGCGTCCTTCCTCGACCTCTCTGCCAACTTTCCACTACAACCTACAAAAGTGACGTGAATGCGGCACGCTCAACCTGCCTCGACCATCGCTCCGGGAGAAGGTCCAGCGTGTATTGCCTACCGCCACGGATACTCGATCGACATACCGCAAGTAGCCAAGTTACTCGCCGATCACTTCTACCCCCCGGTCCTGTGGTTGAACTCGCGACCATACAGCTCGGGGATGACCACTCTCAATCACACTACCCTCTGAGTCCTTCCGATTCGCCTCTGCTTCTCCCTCCAGCCCACTCTCTGCCCTTTTCATCGCACTGTAGGAGGTGTCGAGGAGCCACCCCGTTTCCCGGGTACGATTAGGGCCGTCGAGATCTTAGAAGAAGCCCCACGAATTTGGACCGTCTGTTGTCTCTCAGGGGTGGTGCGCGAGAGGTATGTGGCATCCCTCTCTCGCCTTTCCTTTTGTATTCGATGCTCACGGTTGGGTCTACTCTCACTAGACATCTCACTTCTGTTATACCGTCCAAAGTTCCTTTCTAAGGACTACTCTCCTCCGCTCAACGCGGTTTTTGCGACTAGGCCCGCATTCTCTCTTGCCCCTGACTTCCAGCATGGGTTGCTCGACCGGGAAAAACCACGACCCCTGCTTTCAACCACCTACTTCTGCAACCGTTACTCAGTAAGTATCGCTTGCTATTCTATCGATCTTGGTTGTCCTAATTAGCCTGTTTACCCAAATTCTCAGAACTCGACACTTCAATCCTGCTCGATACCATCTTCAAGCCGAAGGCTCGCAGCGTCGGACACCTTGTACCCAAGATCCTACGTTTCGTGATAATCAACATCCGTCCAGGAAAAATATTTTTCCGGAGGTCTTAAATCAGGTCGAATCAAGTACACTTAAGGCTTTTATCATCACTGCGCTGCTTCTCTCGCATTGACCTCGGTAGCTAGGATAATCACCCCACCGAAAAATCGTCTGAGGAGGAGAGTCACAGCGAGACTTTGTGCTCTCTCGTTCATGTTCTTTCGCCTCACGTCATGGACGTTGTTACAGTCATAGGATAATTTGTACTCCTGGACGCTTCGCGTCAGCAACGTATCGTCGCCCTCCCTTGTTGGGGCGGACCTTTCAAATTCCAATGTTTCAGCAGGCCTCCGGAAGCGGAAGGAATTACCGAATAGGGTACGGTCGAGTACTTCACGTCGATCGTTAAATCTCGAAGATCCGGGTTAGATATCGTACCTTCTACACATTCGTGGTTGTGAGGGCGTATGGGTGTAAGGAAACAGGGTGGTATTCTGGATCGAAGGATTAGTGGAACCACTCTGCAGATGAGACGACGTGACCTGGTTCAGTGCTGACCTTCGAGAGCTCGTGCATTTCTGAATACTCAGCATCCTCAGGAATTCTGGGTTGATTAGACATTCTCTGTCGGACTGCCGACTAGCCTTCGTCTCCGCACTAGAACGTAACTTTGCTTCGAGAAGTATATGGGGTGTACTGTAACGCCATTCAGAGGATACAATACGCACGCTGTCTCGTATATTTCGTGTAGTCCACACTCGCAGCCCACCGAGTCTGAGATAAGAATGGCAGATCATAGTAAGGGTGAGAGCCGGTTAAATAGAGTGATAAAGCCGCAGCGGCGTAACCGAGCTTCCAGGCCTTCGATGGTGATAGCAGATGCGTTGTCGCCCTAGAGTCCAGTAGGAACAAATAGCGAAGACGATTTATAAAATCGACAGATGAAATTCACGTAAGACGGGGTCTCGTGCACTACCTCTCAAGCCCCTCTACGTCCCAACTTGCTTCCAGCTGGTCGTTCATAGATGTACGGGAATCCAGAGAAGAGGCGGGGCCAGACAACGGATCGCGTTGATCAAGCCACGAGTCTTGGTATTTCGCCGGAACCGTGTCAACGAACCAACGTTTCCTAGCTCAGATTCACGAAAAAGGACGGAGTGTTGGTGGCAGAGCGCAGAAGCAGAGCATAGAACGTATACGCCTCAATCGGGGGATCGCAGCGGTATAGGCATTTGAAGAAAAGCCGGACATACAGTAGTAGACGGCCGTGAATAGCATCTGCAAGTACAATTCCGCTAGTTAGGCGAGGTCAAGAAGGGCAGGACAGGTCGCGCAATCTAGACCTCAGTTCTCTGCCTAGAGCAAAAGATTGAGAGGGGCTCTCTGGTGTTCGAGTATCCAGAAGAGGACAAGGGAAGTTCGACTCGGAAGATGGAGCCGCAGTTATCGGTTTGTAAACGAGACGATCAGAGGAGGGGTAATCGTATCCCAGGAAGCCAGGACGGAATCGTAGGAGCAGAGCTTCGAGACCGACTGCTATCTGAGAATTCATGATCATACCAACCACAGGGCATCGGGAAGGAGGGCGCGTTCAAAGCGCATTCCGTAATGCTTTGACTCGTTCCGTCAAGCTGGTTCAGAGGCTGAAAATCCGTAGAGGTGTTGAGGTCCAATAGAAGAGAGAGATGTCGAGCAGGAGGTGGTTCAAGTGAGCTTCGCAGACACTGAGACCTGCCTCAGCGACGGCAATCAACATGACGTCATGCGAAAACACCCTTGCACGTGCTTCGGTCCGACGAGGCGGTGGCTGTGACGCCTCTCGCCTTCCTCGTCATGATCAACATGAACCGTTAACGACTCTAGATCTCCGCTCATCCAGTCCCTACGACTCACGAATGGACTCGTTGATCAGACGTCGGATACTCGCTGAACGTCGCCCTAGGATTAAACACCACTATTCCAGCGAAACTTCCGTCCATGACGAGGTCAGCTGGAGCCAAGCTCAAGAGAAGTACGTTCTTCCGATTTCTTTGAACCATTTTTGGTCGTGAGCTTATTGTCACCGCTTACAGGGACATATCTCGGGCATGGACTCCTAGGAGGGGTATAGACACCCTCTCGTTCTCCTAGGATGCTGTAGACTGTAGCCCTCGTCCCTCACCTCGTCCGTCCTATGACAGGTCCCCACTCGACGACCCTGCCACCTCTTCACTAGGTGTTGTCAAAGGCAATCGGACGCGACACGCCCAGACTCCTTCGACCAAGGTCAATGTCTACCCCATCGCTAGCGAAGCTTGGATCCCCGTTTCTCAATCTTCAAGAGCGCATACACCCACTCTGACGATCTCAGTCCCATGGCATCGCTTCCTCGTCCCAGGTGGACAAGAAAATCGCCAGCACGCGGTATAATTCCACCCTCGGTCGAGCAACAAAGCTCGCAGTCGAGTCGTTCGACTCCCATCCGCGCTCCTCCCTTTGACTTGTCTCAGCTCCCTCCCTCATTCCATCCTTCACCCTTGCTCAGCGCATCGCGAAGGAAATTCAGTACCCCACCCCGCTCATGAATGCAGTCGATGCCGCCCGGGCTTTCAACAATGCCGCAGGAATCCGACCGCATGTCAGTCAATGGGCCCAGCCAGACGTCGCCAGTCTCCATCAACTAGCATTCGAAGAACAGGCCCGATGGTCTTCCCTTACTCGCCGCAATTACATTCTCGGCTCCTGCTCACATCACTAACGGCAAATACATCCACTCCAGCTGACCCACTGCTCATAGCGTCTTCCTCCGCTCTCAAACCGCAGATAGACGAGGCACTCGCCACCGATCTCCCTCATATTCCAACCTCGATTGTAGACCTCAACTCGTGGCCACCCTGCTCGACGATGACTATTCCCATTCGCTCCTCTTCCAACTCCTTCCACCTCGCTTCCGCTCTTCCCTCCTTCCGTTCTTCGATATCGCGAAGATGTTCAACGAACCTGCTGGAGTTTGGGCTGCGTGTCGGACGGTGGCAGTCCTCCCTAACTCTTTCCAGTGCACTGCAATCCACCTGTCGGTCCCTCTCCCGAGATGGTCATATTGTCGAGCTCCTCGACGAAGCTGCAGGAGTTTGGACGCTGCTGGCCTGTTCTTCCTCGTCTTCCCGCGAGGCGCGTTACATGTATGCGGTGCCCCTCTCCTGCTTCCTTCTTTTCATACTCGAGTACTCATTATTATTCCCTCGTGCACCAGTTCGTTTCAAGTAATCGTACACCCGAATACCATTACAACTTGAAAGCTCGACCCTCAACGCGACTTTTCCGCTTATTTCATCTATTTTTACACGGCTTTCCTTTTTCTATCCCTCAAGCACGAGATATTCGATCGGAGTTGGTCCGAAATGTTGAGCTGTATTTTAGCCTATAGTTGCTACGTCTCCTCAATCCTCGTGTGGACTCACCCGCCTCCCTTCAGACTTTTTTCGCCTAGCGGACCTTACAAGGGGCGAGTGTCCGTGGCTATCCTGCTGCTCGTCGATCTGAGGGGATCTGACTGTAATTCCTTGTTGTTTGCAGGAGCTATGCGTACTCCAGATACTGAGGGCTGTCTGCGTCAGCGACTTCGACTACCAAGGCCCGATAACACGGCTTCTTAGACTCTTGTTCGAATGCTTTTGAGCATGGTATGGTCTGTCGATGGCGCTTGCTCAAGTCATTACGCGTGTGGTTTACCTCTCGTCAATGCAAATTGGGTGCATTCCGGCCGCTTTGACATCTTCATCTAAGAGGGTCTGCCTCAATTGGTTTGTTTCATGTTGGGTTCAACGCTCAGCGCTCACCACTTGTGTATTGGAACAGTATTGGTGGACTCATGATTGTATTATGGAACATATTTAATAATACGTCAATTTTGGCTGCAAACCACTCTCAGACTCTACGGCTACACTACGATTTCGCAATCAAATACCAAAGTGAACATATGGGACCCATTTTAGCAATGCTTCCGTCGAATCGCCCAACTTACGCCGTAAAGCCTGCACTGCGATGTGAAGCGCTCGGGCCGAACCAGTAACGTCGAGACCCACTACGCCGTCTGCTGTTTCATCGTTGAACAGACACTTGTAAAAGTCTTCTGCGACGTCGGGCGCGTGCTCGTCGGAGATGGACCACATTGTCGCTACAACGCTCCGGTATCCTGCTGTCAGCATTCCAGCAGCGAGATGGACGACTTCATCCGGGAGCGACTCGTCTCCTAGGCTGGTCTGGCATGCGGACATGAACGCGAGTTCAGCATTGGGTAGATTCTTCTTCATGATTTCGGAGAGCTTGAGGGGTCCGTCGTGTAGGTAGACCGCGCTTCCAAGAGGATCGTCCTTGGTGCCCTGAGAAGCATGACATGCCAGGTGGACGCAAGAAAAGGAGTCCAATTTGTCTGACACGGCAGCAATTGTTGCCGCTTTGCTCCCGTGAACAGCTGTTCGTATTCCTCGTCGCCTCAATTCATTGAATGTTTTTTCCACCTCTGTATCCGTCAAAGGTATCCTACGCAGCCCAGTTGCGTCAGCCTGACTTACGAGAAAAACACCACGATCTCCATTGTTCCCCTGCCTATCAAAACCCAGTCTCTTGAGGATGCTTAAGTTTGGAATGTAGGATGATATTGCAAATTCCGCCAAGGTTTTTTGGCTACCATGATTGTTATAGTCGCCTGCTGCATGGATGGGGAGAAAGGCAAAAGGGCCAGTTGGGCACCACCAAATGCGTGGCAAGTCGTCTTTTCCATCTTTATCCTGAAACTGAATGTGTAGTAGTTGCTCAGTCACAGTACCAAATTAAACATATTGAATGACTCCAACTCACCTCGGCTGGTAAGAATGGTAAGATAGGTTCAACGAGATCAGTCCACAAGTCCCTCAGAACCGCCTGCAGGACATCAGTCTCGTCTGCACCCCGCATTCCGCGAGCATCTCCTCGAGCCTCGTCTGAATATCGTGATTGTAAACCCCGTGATGTTAGATGTAGGCGAAGTACCTCTGCTAGGTTTGTTGCTCTTTTGTACGAAAATCTTTCCAATGGGACAAGTGTCGGCTCGGCGCAGGTAGCAAAGACGACGAGGGCGTCGCAGCGACTCTCGTCTGAATTGATGATGACTGTGGCACCGTCGTTGGGAATTCCCCTCATCAATTCTGCAAATGTCTTTGGTAGAAGGAAACTCTCAAAACCTGGGAGGTCCCGAATGCTCACGAGAAGCTCTTCGCGCTCCTTCGCTAGTCTGAGATGGGTATGTGCCTCGGCTTCTAATGTCATTTGCACCTGCATGGGCAACTCCATTCCAGATTGGTGTGGATCTGTCCGGCCCCCAAAATACTCAAGTTGCCTCGACAGCAGAATAAGTTGGTCAGCCAAATCAGGGCGACATGCATGAAGCTCATCCACAGGAGTCCGCAGCTGATTGATCTGGTTCCATACTATGCATCGTCCAGCCTCTAACCATTCCAATGCCTTCGAAGGCTGATTGAGTGACAAGGCTTTGGCGGCTGCTTTAGTGGAGTCTTGTGATAGCCCTGTGAGGAGTTCGTGTCGACGTTTTGACGTGTCTTCAAAACAGGCAACGAGAGAAATGAGCTTAATGACTTGGACATGAGCTGCCAGTATTTCGCCTTCTCCAAATCCGGATGAAAGCTGAGCCCATTTTCGGGCTGATTGCAACCAAACTGAACGGGAGCCTGTGAGTGAGGTGGCAGAGGTACGATAGCTGGATTGTGCCAATAGAAGATCGGCAGGTCTTCGAGTGCTGTTAAACTGTGTGAGGAATGAACTTCCAAGGTTGTGCTGCATGTCGGGGAGGTTTGAGTGGCCAATGCATGGCCTTTGGGTGCGCTTCCAAACAGCCATCTTCATTCACAGGATCAATCCAGATGAACAATGATACGGTTCTACTATGTACTACAATTCTCAAGGGCTGTGCGTTCAGAAATAAAATTCAAGGCTATTTTGAGAACAGATTCTGACCGAACAGACACTTTGATATAGACGTAATCTCATATCTGGAGAGTCACAACGCCATACCCTGGCTCTGAACTTGAAGATATGTTACGAGAACAGTTTGATACTTGGATTTCGCATTGCTTGCTTTTGCAGAGGGACGGACCGTCGACGCAGCGCACGAAAGCGGAGTGAGAACAATATGTACCTGAGTCGTCACATCGTCGTGTAGACTGCCCTCGGAGACTTATATGGCCGTAAAATCAACAAACAGGAGCAACGCTCCCGCTATATTCGGCCAAGTACGGCAGGACAGGTGTGCAGTCGGGCTTTAGGTTGCCTGTTGAGATCAGAAATTGGAAAAGGGAACCAAAGATAGTATTCGGAGTACGCTTGAGTACGCAGGATGTTTGACTCGGAAAAGAGAGCTGGCACTATTGGTTTGTTGATGAGACCATGAGAAGAAGGGCCATTGGACCCCAGGAGCCCAAGATAGACCTTGAGGATCAGAGGACTTGAGACTGTAAGAATCCGCCCCGGCGAGCACAGGGGGTTGGGAAGTAGCGCGTTGTTTGAAGCGTGTTTCATGGTACTTTGACTCGTTTCATCAGGCAAACCCAGGGGCTGGACTTCTGGCGGGCGTCGAGGTCCAGTCGAAGAGAGAGACGTCGAGCAGAGGGTGGTCGAAGTACGCGTCGCAGTGCGGCGAAGGAAAGGCAGGACGAAGGGGCAATAAACATGACGTTATGCGAAAACACGCTTGCACGTGCTTCGGTCCGAGGTGGGCGGTGGCTGTGGCGTCTGCCGACACACTCGGCTAAACGCCTTCTCACTCGTCCACATTAACAGCTCTTCGCTCACCCAGTCCCTACGACTCACGAATGGACTCGTTGATCAGACATCGAATACTCGCAGGACGTCGCCCTAGGGTTAAACGTTAAACTCCTCTATTCCAGCGAAACTTCCGTCCATGACGAGGTCAGCTCAAGCCAAGCTCAAGCGAAGTACGTTCTTCCGATTTCTTTGAACCTTTTTTCGTCGTGAGCTGATGTAGCCCTCCTCCAGCCCCTCGTCCGTCCTCTGACACGTCCCCAGGTCCCCACTCGACTACCCCGCCATGTCTTCACTAGGCGTCGCCCAAGGCAGTCGGACGCGACACGTTCAGTCTATGTCGACTAGTACTCGCAGAGAGGGTCCAATATCTGCCCTCCGCCGCTAGCGGGGCTCGAATACCCCTTCCTACCCACCCCGGGCGCGCATATATCCACTCAGCCGTTTCGCTATCCATGACATCTCGTCCTTCGACCACACTCTGCAGACGGTCAGCAGATTCGTGTTCCCTTTCTACCCACCGTCGCCAGCTGTGGAGCTCGGATGCCCCCTTCCCGCCCACCCTAGAGCGCGTACATCCGCTCTAGCTATCTCGCTGCCCATGACGCCTCTTAGCTTCAAGCTTCTAGGCTCGCTCCCCAACGTGATCTTTCGTCATCGGAACCTCCTTCCACCGTTCGGTCGGTCACGGAAACAAACTCGCAGCCACACAACTCAACAACGGCCACCCTCATTCACACTCCTCTTTCCTCCTTGCACATCGCATCTGCTCTTCCCTCCCACTCTCTCTCTCCCAGTGCATTTCAGAAGAGTCCGGCCAACGGTCCCTCTCTCCCATATGGTCGGTGCTGTCAAGGTCGTCAATATCGCTGCAGGAATCCAGGCCAGATATCGGTGAATGGATCCACCAAACAGATCTTCCTCGTTCGACCGCACTCAAGTACCCCTCGAACCCGCCCGGTTTTTCCGTGCCCCAATCCGCGCTCCTAACGTCGGATTACAAGCCCGCACACCATTCTGTACGTTGAGCGGGGCTTGTTAACATCTATTTACGACCGCCTGCGGAATAGCCAGCCCCGCAGGGCCTATATGTACGTGGCTTACGCTTCCGAGCCTGTTGGGTAAGTAGCGCTCTGGAAGTATGCTTTATCCTCGCTAATTACCCTAGCTCCATACCTTTTAGTAGCATATACGGGATCTTGCACTGTCTTGAGCAAGATTGGGGGGTCGAAAGTCATGGCACATGGCACCAATTGATACGTCGACTCAAGCGGAGATCGTCACATTGCTGGAGTTCATAAATTGTTCAGCGAAGCCGACGCCGCCGATGGCTCTGATAATTTCGCTCGTAACCTATTTCATTGTTATTGCATTTCGCTGAATCACCAATAAAAGTGATCAGGATACTCCCGACTATCGCGAGCTGACTCGATGAGTACATCAAGCGCCTTCAAATACCTTGCCCTCTCCTCGATCTCCGAAACTCTTCAGCTGCAGACGTCTGTCCATCTTCATCGAGTTTGGGTATCTCTGTAGCCTCAAAGCCCATGTGCATTGAGGTGGTGTAATGCTCTGCATTCGTACTGTCTTTCCGTAGCACTATGCGATCTCTTGCAATGGTTCTTCTAGTTGTCTTGGAGTCTTGGAGGATGACACAACAGCGGCTTCTAGTTGGGAAATTTGTCTGTTGAGGTCTGGCATTCATTCTACTTTTGAGGGACTGATAATTTCTTTGCGACGTCTTGCTCGAAAGCCTTTACCCAGGATGTGACTCAGTGACCCGCAAAGCGACTAGGTCACAATGCATTGTAACGCACATGACATCT
>NHYE01005060.1:0-12483 GCA_002938385.1 Gymnopilus dilepis | reverse complement strand
TATAGAAACTTACTGAAGCAAAGCTAGCCTAATGCTGATATCAAAGCAACGGACGAATGCCTCAAGGTCATTGCCCAGGCAGGGAAGACAATTATTTCTCAAAAGAAAGATCTTATCCTGGACAGCAACATAAATAACGATGAGAAGGACCTCTTGACACTCTTGAGTCAGTGTCGTCTGCTTTGCATGCACTGTATTTTTGTCTGACGACTTTAAAGTCAAGCAAAATTTATCGGCGGATCCTTCTAAACGGTTAAGCGATCAAGAACTTCTTGATCAATGTTCTACATTTCTCCTTGCTGGATCAGACTCCGTGTCTGTCGCCCTTTCCTGGTGCTTCCACCTTCTATCTCTTCATCCTGCGGTCCAGGATCGTTTAAGGGAGGAATTGATTTCCGCACATTCCGATGGCAACCTTTCGGACTCTTCAGCAGACTCAGGTTTCTTTGATTGCACTTCCTGCAAATCAAGAACTTTTTTGGCATCCGACGGTTGTGGTTGCTCTCCTCAGCCGAGATGGGATAATCTAGAAAGGCTGCCCTACCTTGACGCTGTCGTTCGTGAGACTCTTCGGTTCTGTCCACCTGTTCATGCCACTATACGCGTTGCGACTGAGGACGATATTATCTCGCCATCTCAACCTATAGCTCTCCAGGATGGCTCTACTGTTGATCGCTTCAGAATACTCAAGGATAGCTATGTCCATATACCGATCGAGGGCTTAAGCTACAGCGAGGAAGTATGGGGAAAGGATGCCACAGTATTCAAGTAAGTAGCTCTGTTCACAAGGAAGAAATGACATTCATTCAATATTGTTTAGCCCTGACCGATGGCAGAATATCCGCCCTCAAGACCCTGCTAAGCAGGGCGTCTACAATTTGATGACTTTTGGTCTTGGCCCACATTCTTGTCTAGGGCATTGGTTTGCCTTGGCTGAGATGAAGGTCTTCATTGCAGCCCTCCTTCCTCATTTCGCATTTCGTCCGGTGGAAGGTATTGAAATAAGCAAATGTAATTCTATCCTTACTCGGCCTTTTGTATCAGGAAAATGGGAAGCTGGCACACAGCTACCCCTAGTGCTACGCGAACTTAAGTAGTGTGAAATTATTGTAACCTTGACCGCATCTATAGCACCTTGTACTTTAGCAGCATTCTCTATAATCAACAGTGTAATCCATTGGACATCAATGACTTAATCGCCGTCATCGTGTCCTATGCCCGTTACAGCAAGGATGCTGGTCAAGACCTCAATTTCAGAATCATCCGAGTCCGGTTCATGGCCACTGGAAGGCTTCTTGTGCACCGAAATAGGTGAATCTATTGAACATGTTGCATAAATGCCTGGCCATATGAGATGATAGTCACCAAGTACCTTGAGGTTTGGCAGGTGCCATCTTGCTGAGTTTCGGAGTCTTCTTAGCTGGCGTCCTTGTCGAAAAGAGAGGAACGAGGGCGCCTTCCTTGCAAGCACCACAGACTTTTACGTTCCCCAAGTTTTAATTCAGTTTTTTCGGTTTAAATAGAAGGCTTACCGCATTCATCGGGACGTATTGATTTACTGAAACGACCATAGCTGTGTGTTACCAAAATAGTCATTACAGAGTCAAATCCTAGAAGAAGCATAGTCTCAACATCTTGTTGCATTTTTCGCATTCTGTCAACCTTGTCAGCAAGGACTTTTTGGAAGAGTCACGCCAAAAATCTTACTCCACTCGAAAGGATATGAAATCTCGTAGTCATGTTTAATCTTGCATAAATCTTTGTCAGGAAAATCAAAGGTGACCATGGCGTTGAGACTGACAGAGACATGTATATCTGGGCGTTTCTTCATGACCAAACTCGCCCTCGGAAAATGAGCATCTTGCTCAAGGCTCGGTAGTAAAAATCCCTTACCAATATTTGAATAGTTTCCCGTGATGTTCATCTATCTTTTTGTCGATGACCCAGGTTGCCAAGTGGCACATCTCATGAGATAATGTGTTTCGTATTCTCTCTGGACAAATGGGCATCAAGAACACGAATCAAGGCAGGAGAGACCCAAGAGTTACCATCGCAATCTAATATCTTCTCCGCTAGCTCAATTTCGGTAGTCTGCACACCCTCCCTTGACCTGAAAATGCAAGTCATTTGGGTGACTTCGGCAAGCTACAAAGTAACTGACCTATGAAATCTTGCCCTTCCAGCTGTCGAAACTAATCTCTTATTCCAATTCAATTGTGTGTCAGATGGTAAACCCTGCTTGAAGACCAGCTCGTTCAGATCAGAAAATAATTGTTGGGCATAATCCTTTCGCCTCTTCAAGTCAGCTTCCAATATGGCCTTTTTACTGTTGAGTCGTGACCGTGTCTGCGAAGCAGGCATTTTCTTCGTCGATGAATTAGGAGTATGAACAGGAGTTGTGAGGTCCGTCACACGGTTGGGCCTGATACCGTCTTTGCTAGCAGGACACGAGGGACCGGCGACTCTCTTGCCAACGCGCAATGGCGTTCTAGCACTTCTAGGTTCGTCACTATAGCCCTTATCAGGCCTACAGAAAAGGTTGCTAGGGTGGCGTGCTCACAGAATAAGAATTGATTCGTCGACGACCACATGCATCGGGCTTGAAGGTGTAGTAGCCCTGGGCTGTGGGTCCGACCTGTATGGTTTCACAGGCGTATTTGGAACCGAGCTGTCAGAAATTTCAATGATTTCGGGTTCGGACTCGTCATCTGACGATTCAATGATACGTCTGAGTGGGCGATTTGGCATAGTCCTTCCTTTCAAGGGAGTTGGATGGCAACTTGTTGGAGTCAACTGCGGAGAACAAGTAAATGGGCGAAGGGTCGTTTGACGTACTTGTTTGGTGCAGGTCGTGCTTTAACCTCGTCCTCGCTATTCCCCTCTCAGCTTTGCCAATGAGAATTTTTGACAGCCAAACCACACCTTTCCGACTCATCCGATGATATTTCGATAACTTGCACAGCCTTGAGGGTTGAAATTGGTTTGCATCTATACCTGTTGTAAGAGTTTGATTTCTTACAAGGATATTCCGAGCTTCCCATGCCAACGTACCTTTGACGTTCCTCCTCGCTGTCTGGAATGACTTCTAAGGGTGTAGGCCGAATATTGAGAGGCGATCGCGGTTTGGCTGGCGTTTTCTCAGTCATGGTAGACATACTGATGTCTCCTCTTGATACTTAGAGGTTAGGTACACAACGATACTACAGACAGGTGGAGACAGGGATTCAAATCCTGTAAGTTAGTGTAAGTTACGGTCCGCAAATGAGCAGTGGCAATTGGCAATGGCAATGGCTGTCAGAAATCCAACACTGTGCACGTGGTCGTGTTGGTCTAAAAATACCCTCGAAGTCAGTCGCGTTTAGGGGTTCTAGATGGTCGGACTGTCGTTCGTGCAATTGTGTGTTATTAAAATGTCGTGTTATAGTGACCATATTTTAACTTTAGCGTCCCTCCCACCAGTTACAAGGTAACGATCCATATATCGAAGCCTCTCCACAGGACTTGTATGACCATTAGTGAGCAAAGTAGATTGCTGGCGACTAGTCCGATTATATACCTGCGAAATCATAGGCATAAATGTGCATATATTGAATGTAAGGGATTACCTTGACACCGTTCTCACCAGCTGCAGCAATAATCTTTCGAGAATCGAACTGCAATGCCGTGACCGCATGATCAAAATGAATGGTCTCGAATATAGTGCCCATTCGAAGGTCCCACACCTGCAGAGGATAATCAGCAAAATGCAGATGAGACAAAACCACACACTTGCCCGCAAAGTCTGATCCAGACTACCACTTGCAATGTGTAACTCGTCAAACTGTAAGCAAGTGACGGGTCCCGTGTGTCCTAGCAATGTCCTATGGGCTTGTCCAGTACGCACTAGAGCAAAGTTCTTGAGGTCGACCACTCAAAAAGCAGTGAAAGGTCCGACTTACTATCCCACATCCTTACAGCACCATCTCCACTACCACTCACTAGCCCATAGCCCCAAAATTGTACTCCTCCAACGAAGTCCTCGTATGTTTCTCTGGTTCCATCAGCGTATGGAGGTGTCAATACAGAAAAGCTGCCCAAAAATGACTGCGTGATTGGACTAGAGATATTCGGATTAGCTGGGTGGGAGATCGCCCAAAGGATGTCCATGCTCATGACGCATTGGCCTGTCGTGAGATCCCATTGGCGTAGAGTTTTATCGGACGCGCCAGTTACCTGCATGAGTGTCATTGTATGAGTCAGATATTGTAATTTATGGCAGATACTCACCAAACACTCGTCCTCGAAGTAGAGTGCGGTCACCGCCTGCGTGTGTCCTTCAAGGACTCTTGCACACGCTGTATCCTTGATCTCAGGCTTGTCCGTAGAGGTGCGGATTCCATTGGGCTGTGCCACAAGGTGTCTGTCTTCTTCTTCTTCCTCCTCCTCCTCCGCGACGTCACTCAGGTTAACCGTCTCCTCAACGCCCCAATTTCCATCTATGTCCACACGTCTGAGGTCCCAAAGTCTCACATTACCATCAGCTCCGCCCGTGAGGCAAATGTTGTCCTCGACCTGTAGACAGTGCACGGCCCCAATATGACCTCGAAGTCTACCAATTTCCTCCCCTGATAAAAGATCCCAGACACGAGGTTGGGCGTCTTCCTGGGACGCGCTCACGAGGGTGCCATACGGCTCAGAGAAGTCAAGAGCGGTGAGAGGGGTAGTATGACTTTCTAGTGTCTGTAAGTAAAATCAAAACATGCATGAGGACACAACAGAACAGAGTCTTACCATGAATGCCACGCCTGGCGGAAGCTCGTCATGTTCTGAAGGCAGGAAAGCCGGGCCTGAACCAAGGCGTTGAGTACGAAGGTCGAGATGACAAAACACAAGAAACTACCCTTCCGACGACGAGAGCTGGCATGTGCATGTAAATCCTGTGCAGAGACACCTTTCGGCTGGCTTACGGCCTCTTCGAACTTCATCCTCTCTTTCACACCCTCCACTGTGGATATGATGAGAAAAAGATCCTGCAGAGTAATAGCAACATACACTCATCATCTAGCTCCAACTCCTCCTCGTGAAGTCGGAGCAAATCCTGTTCCAGCTTCGTCCTTATTTCGTCAAGTGCATGGATTTTGTTCGTAATTTCCTCGATTTCACTATTGATGAGGCTCTGGAAAACAGGATAGAAAGATGAATAAGATGCCGGCTGGAAATAAAAAAGAGACGTGCCCGCTTGACATGAATATTCTCCTTGTCGTGCATGATCTCTTGCGACTGTCGAGTCAATTCCTCTTTACCGAGCTTCTTAGTAGCGCTTAGACTTTCCCTCCCTTTCTTCCCGGTGTGACGCACAACCACAATGTCGTCTTCACTGCTCGCCACGCTGTGCCCCTCGTTATCCTCTTCCTCTGTCAACAAACCCCGCGCACTGAGTCCGAGTTTCTTCAGACCCAACTTAGGTGTCTCTACATTTCGCATCTGCCTTCGCCTAGTTTTGCCTTGTTCCGCACTGGGGATTGTTGCTTTGAACCCTCTTAAAAGACTCACGTCGGATGCTATGCCCTCTGGTTCTGGGACCTCAGCTTCTAGCAGTTCCTCTGTCGCCTCGAAGATTTGCAGATCTCCGGATGTAATCCTCTTCGAGCCGATTCCCAGTCTAAGAGGAGCGCGGCCAAGAGTAGCGAAGTCAACTCTAGGACGCGAGGAGCCGGCTATTGATGCACGCGGTCTCGAGGATACAGTAGCCGCCGAGTGGATCATCCGAGGAGTCATAATCACAGGAGCCACTAACGAGTAACGAAAGATCAGTTTACATGACCCATAGAGACGAAGCAACTAGTCTCTAGGACGCACAGTCGGACAAGATACGCGTAGAATCGGTCTTCTTGTGACTGAAAGGAGCAAGAAAAGCCTTCTGAACAAGTTCTAATTTGCTCACAGTCGAAGTGGACGAGCTTGAGGCACCTTCAGTTGGCGGATGGCTTTGTCCGCCTCTGGAACTCTGACCCCGGCCATTGTTCGGGCGGCTGCGGTATTCGGAGCCCATGTCCTTGGGCACGAAGGAGTGCACCAGGAGCAGATATCTAGAGGAGTTGCAAGTTGTAGTTCTAAATTTTGCTGCTGCCGGTTTCTGACGTCTCTCAGGCCCACTGCACCAACTTGGCCTCCGCGTTACCATTCTGGGCGTGTAATCCCACGGTATCGTAGCAAGAATTATATTTCTCTAATCACATTCTCTGGGATGCTGATTGTTTACTCTGCTAACGACCATGTCACTCTCATTAAACTTCATGAGGTGGTTGTCCAAAAGGACTCATATATATTGGTGCAGTCGAAGATGTACTGGACTGCGCAGCTGAGAGGGACAATTTTACAAGATCATGACCAGGAAAAGTCGATTGAAATGCCAACTCCATACGGCCGTAGATCATATTCCTTCCGGAGCAGTGGTTGTGCTGGCGTTGAGGGACCAGGCTTAGAAGGCGTTCCTTCTTGTTCATTTTGTTCGCGAGAATCTACAGCAGGGGCCAGCGATGCGCTGGAAGAAAAGGGACGCCGCAACCACCAGAATTTCGATCTAGCAGGGCGAGAGGGAGGTTGAGAGTCGATCATCCCGTCAACACCTGCCAAAGTGTCCCTCCCTCCGTCGACTGCCTCCATGGTAGCATTGTCATGCTGTCGCTCCAACTCGTTACTTAACCGCCTCACGCTGAGGTATTCCCAGTGCGAAACGTTGAATGGCTCGAAGAAAGCACCCGACGAAAAGTCGCACCAACAGCGGTCTACAGCGTGGATGACAGTGGGTATAGGTCCAGAGTAATTGGACTTGAGGGTAGCCTTGAGGGCCTGAGCAAAGGTAGTGACATTCTCTGACCAAGGGCTGCTAAGCGAGCTATCCACAGGAAAGGGCTGCCAGTAGCATGAAGAGACAAAGAGAGTGGTGAGCAGAACTATGCAATAGAAACTGGACTGGTGTCAGCTGGAAAAGAGTGAATTGCTTGCTGACTGACCAAGGCTTTGCGTGCATCGTGAGGGAGAAGAGAAACAAAACGAGAAAATAAGGGGGAGCCGTAGGAAGAGGGAGAAGCAGCAGGGGTAGAAACCATCGTGTGCACCTAGAAAAGAGTGAACAAAGTACAGGGTAGCTGTAGACCAGAACATACATACCACATTGCTGGAAGTCGAGTCCAAGTCGTGGTAAGCAGCCCGCTGCCGCTCGGCCCGGGATGTAGACGCACCGGCCGGACACTTTCCCAAAGAGGTCCGAACTTTCTGGACGGTTCCACGGCGGAGCCACAGGCGCCTCTTAAACCTTTGCTCAACAGAACCAAAAACCATTATCGACGCGATGGGTCAACATCCTGAAGTACTATGGGCTCAGAGGAGCTCTGATTCCGACGAGGACAAGGTATGCTCTCTTTTTTAGACTCATCGTCTTTCATTTTTCGGCTAACGCGCGTCGCACTCGTCTCAGAACATCCTCTATGTCACCGTGAATCTGCCAGATATCGTTGAATCCTCTCTGAAGTATGACTTGACCCCGACTAGTCTGTCCTTTGCGGCCAAGACTACGTGAGTCTTCTTTTTTCTGTGTTCTGTTTCGACGCGTCTTCTCAAGACATCCAGTCACGACAAGGAATACTCCTTCGATCTTCAATTCTACGACGAGGTCGTGCCGGAGGTTCGTTCATTCGCCTACGATCTCAACAACCACAGAACGGTATCTTATCACTGATGGATGATCCAGAAATCGTCCAAGAGACTAAACTCTCGATCTTTCTTCTTGATTCTACGCAAAAAGAACAAGGCTTCCGAATATTGGCCAAGATTAACCAAAGATAAGGCGAGGAACGCGTTCATTAAAACAGACTTTAGCAAGTGGGTCGACGAAGACGAACAGGGAGAAGCCGCTGATGAAGTCCCCGAGGATATGGACATGGGTGGTCTCGGAGGCATGGGCGGTATGGGTGGTATGGGAGGCATGGGAGGCATGGGAGGAATGGGAGGCATGGGAGGCATGGACTTTGAAAAGGTAATTCGCTAATTAAACACACCAGCCATTCGAACACCTCTGACATTTGTCCAGATGATGGCTCAAATGGGCGGAGCGGGAGGCGGTATGCCCGATTTTGGCAGTGCAGACGCAGGCCCGTCAGGAGCAGCTGACGAGGAGGACGATTCGGATGACGACGGTCCTCCTCCGCTCGAGGATGCCGAACCAGCCAAATAAAGTTTTTACTCGATCTCAAGTATTCAATTGTCGAACATTCAAGTACTTCATCGCTGTCGCAAATTTGATATATTGCAATCTACGTTTCAGTCAACGATATTCCTTCCCAACACTTGATTACTCAAATTGAGCTTAACGGTACATTAAGTTTTCCAAGCATGTTGTAATTGTCTTGCAGGAGACTTCTCATTACTACTCAGCCGTAAACTAAAAGGAGTGAGATGCCGCAACATTCAGAGATAATCGCAGTAAAGCATGATATGGTACTCACGTAAATTGCATCATCGAGGGAACCGTGTTGAGCCACTGGGGCCAAGACAGGTTGGTGGTTGGCAGCGGTATTGATCGACGATAGCTTATAGAATCCAGCAGGCAAGCCTTTGTCAACATCGGCCATCAAGATTCCACCTTGAGCAGCGCTGTTAAGCCCTTTGAAGAAAGCGAAGGTGGTCGGGTCGGTGGGATTCGTCTGATCAAGGCCGTCCAATTCCTCGATGACGACGTGAGAGTGACCGAGAATGAGCCCCTCATTGTTTAACTGCTGAGGGGCAGAAAAATAGTTTTCATCTGCGTTTACGAAGTTCCCAGTCGCGAGATTCTTGATCGACATCTTGATAGTGAACGTCTTATTGGCAGGGATCGTGGCGCCGTTCTTGGGGAAGACGAACTTCGAGGAAGGCATCTTAGTTTTTGCTGGAATTGCACCCATGGGTGCCGGGTTACATGATCCGTCGACGACCTGGGCACCGTTGGTGAGGGGCAACTTCACTGTCTTACAGAAATTAATGAAGTTATTGGTCGAAGTCAGTGACGGAACTTGGCCTATGCGTAATAAGGTCAGAATCAACACCTCAATACTTGAGTCAGTCGCCTCACCGGCTGTTGGAACATCCTGGCCGTTATTGGCAAAACCATGAGCAATGACGGCAGGGTCAAGAGCTGCACATCAGTGTATAAATAGGCGATAAAAATATAGGAATGAAGATCAACGCACTTAGAGATGTTTGAGAGTCATCCGGGTCCCCGTTGTCCGAGGCGCTTCCATCGCTACTTCCACCTTGATTTTCCTGCAGTTTTGGTCAATCAAAGGCCAGTCAATCTGATATCATTCTACTCACGTTGGGAGCACTTGAAGTAGGCTTTACAGAGCCAGATGTACTTGTGGCAGATCCTTGTGTCGCAGGGGCCTGAGCACCGGTCTGCAAGGGCAATCCATCAGTGACTCTGCACTCGCAAAGAGGAAGTTGCACTTACAGCGGCAATTCGTTGTGCCACATCAGCCTCTGTAGTGCAAGTGATACTTGTACCCCGAGAATTGACTAGAGGAAGGGCAGCACAGCTGTGAAAAAACGGCGTCAGAAATAGTTGATCTGCTCTGCTTGATCATCATCTTACATCGTTCCACTGGCACAACCCTCAAGTACAAACTTTCCTCCCACACATTGAGCAAATTTGTCGTCGACGCAAGCATTTTCTCCCTCGGAGCAAGGGGAATTGACAGTAAGACTCTTAAACTTTTGGCTGATTGAACGCCGGCATCAGTGCATAGGCTTTTGGAAAATAATGGCCAACTAACTTGAGATTGATCGCATCTTCACCGTTTTGAAGGGCGAATCCCGTTGCCCTTCTTCCTACCTGGGCTTGTTGCAGGGAGAGTGCCGATGCTGTCAGGGCGAGGCCAATGGTTATAGATAGCTTTTGCATGACTTGTGGCAGTGGTCAAAAAAGAACGTAAATCGAAAGCCGCGAAAATGACACCAGGTCTAAAGAAATTGAAGGAGCGGGAAGGAAGCAAACAAGATTTCAAGCAGCGAATAGGGAAGCCCTTATAGAATGCTGTCGGGAGCCAGACAATGGAGATTGGCCAGCCTAGTGTTCGGGCCTGCCAAATAGCAGCATTGTTCCTTTTGCGAAGTACAATAGCGTCATGGAAGATATCCTAGATGGCCTGCATGAGAAGGAATGAAAACGGGCCATTATGCGTCGCTTCTAAATTTGGATCGCGAACCTAAATGACGTTTATCGCGCCAAACTGACAGCCAGTGCATCGATTCCTGGAGTTCAGACAAGATGAAGGAGATTACCAGACCAAAAGTCGTCCCTCTTTCACAGACTCGCACAAGGATTTCACTTATTGTATAATAATCTCCTTACCTAAGGGCCTTAAAACCTAAGCCTGTCCTCTTTGAAATTCATCTCTTTCAACGTCTTTGCCTTGGCCTTTCAACTCTGGTCGACAAGGAGCTGTATCTTGTTATCGACCATGCGAACAGTGACCCTAAGGTGCGTAATCATTCAAAAACGATGTTTAGAAGCGTCGAAAAGTCCAACGTACTTTGTGAGATCGTTGACAATATAGTCAGGGTTTGACCCAGACTCCAGAATAGTGCTTCGCGAAGTAGATGTGCAAACAGCAAGCGTCCTACATCCAGCGGCATGGCCGGCTTTCAAACCTGATATGGCATCCTCGACAACTAGACCTGAACAATTTGCTAGGCTTCAGCGGTTACAACGACCCGCGAACAGAAACATACAATCCTTAGGATCAACAGAGCATTTCAAAGCTCCTGCAATATAGGGTGCGGGGTGGGGCTTGCCTTGGGAAACATCATTCGCGGTGACGATTCCGGCAGCTGGTAGGGGTACACCTGCGCGCTCGAGAGCCCGGGGCGCATACTTGTTCGATGCTATGTCCAAGGGAAATCCGGATCGTGGCGACGGTGAGTACCACAATTGATCCACACATGCATAAACATTACCTGAGGTAACAATTGTCCACTTGCTTTTGCTTGATGGATGTGAAGCGAGCTAGCCTGGAGTTCAACAAGGCAAGCACGCTGAATATTAAGAGGGCCGACGAACTTTGGATACCATATCAACAGCACCCGGCAAGGCCATTGGACCCCCTTGAATGACTTCGTCCTCGAAACGGTCGATTTCTTTCTATAGCCTTACGTTAGTGAGGATTTCTAGAAAGGAAAGCTCGCTGACCAGAAGACGATCTTCTTCAGCAATGCCGCAATATTCCTTCAAGGTGTCATATAACCTACGGCCGTGCGTTGCATGTGCAATCGATGCGGAATCGCCCAGACCGTAGTCATTACTAAATGTGCGCCAGGCCTTCAGCACGCCAGGCGTAGAGTCTATTAGGGTCCTGTGTAAGGATTTCAATTATGGGATTAAAAACGGATGGTGAGAGCGAAAAGGTGTCAGAACTTCTCGGTGCGCCGTCTCTGACACACTACTATTGGTACGTAACACTTACCCATCCATGTCAAAGAGAACCTGTTAGTATCAAGATCGTCAGGTTCGTGAAATGACAGGGCCGTAGGACTTAAGATGACACACAGCATCTATCGTAACAATCGTCGTCGACTCGGCCATCTTTCTCGATGCTTGAAGTCTGGATGTCCTTGAGTAGTGCAAGAGCCGGTAGGAACAGTTCGGCGAGCACCGATATGGGAGTTGTCGCGATGATCGAAGATGGTATCAGGGCGAAATCAGTGAAGACAGAAATAGCACCGTTTGACTGTGTTCTGTAGAGTGCTGCCATACCATACCAATAGAAAATCGGTTTTTGACTAGTACCACATCTCAGGAGTACAGTGTGCCCGAAATGACGGACAAACGATTCTCTTGCAGGAGATCGGCCATGAAAGGAGGGTGCTTTGCTCGGGCATGCCTTGGAGACGAAGGCACAACCATTGCCAGGGAGACGTTCCCGTTCCATTAATAGCAGCCAATGCGGGGCAAGCCGCATCTGAGGCATTTATGATGTACATTAGGCATCGTAAGAACTGTGAAGCATTCTGATTGAGGCACGAGTAAGATTGACACAAGGCTGGTCAAGTCTTCAGCATCAGAAAAGTGCTGCAACCGGCGCTGACGTGCTGAGGTCCGCAATGATACAGGGTAGTGATGAGAATGACCGTTGCAAGGATACAGATGCAGAAATAGGAAAATTGAAAATATGCTGGGGTATTTATAGACGTGTTAAAAATAACCGTGGCAGTTGCGGCGGGTCGAGGTATTTAAGAGAGACCCGCTAAATTTTGGCATCCCACGTTTCTGTCCTTCGTTCATCTTCCTTCCTTTCGTTCTTCCACTCTTTACGATCAGGTATCGTTTGCGGCTAGTCTGCAATTTCCCTTGGTGCTTTTCACTATCCTTTATCTTCAACTTTTTTTCGAGTCACCATGAAGACCTTTTCGCTCCTTGCCATCATCTCCCTCGCTCTCTCCGTTTCCGCTGCCAACCAGAACGTGCAG
>NHYE01005059.1:0-12478 GCA_002938385.1 Gymnopilus dilepis | reverse complement strand
TTCAAACTCCCAATCGTTTCAAACTCCCAATCAAGGATAGTACATCCAGAGCTCGACTTTAAGTATGCAGGCTCCTAGAAGCAGCGCTCTCGGCTTCGCTCCTACTGGCTAACAATCGCCGTGATGAAGTCGTTGACAAACAAACAGTTAAGTAGAAGCTCACGAGCGAAGCGAGAGAGCTGCCATTGGCGGACATCTCGGGCATCTCAATCGGAGCTCCAATTCTCATCACGGCGGCAGTGGCAGGCACTTAAAGTTATAACGAGCAAAGGCCTACAGCACATACAGTTCTATGGAAGTCTTTAGTGCCTCTAAAATAGAGACATTTGGGTGTGTTTGGAGCTTTGGGAGTACCGAGACAAGAGCTTGCTCCTTATACTCACATGTGGCTTAATTAGAGTGCAGACATGGGAACATTGCATGTCGAGGCTTCCAATATTTTTTTCAAGTGGCGATAGAACAAGAACACCTAGATATATTTTATGAAGCCTCAATCTAATTTTCAAGGCCGTCCATGACTGCTGATTCATGCGAGCCCACCAGGCGCTGTAGTGTCGCCGTGATGAGAATTGGGGCTCCGATTGAGATGCCCGAAATGTCCGTGTCAAATTGTGGCAGCCGCTCTCTCGCTTCGCTTTGAACTAAGTATTTGTTTGGCAACGACTTCATCACGGCAGAGCGAAGCCGAGAGCGCTGCTGCTAGGAGCCCAGATTTCTTGTGTCGATTTCTTACGGGAAGAGAACTTGCGGTCTTTTGCCTGTCTTTTTACCGACTGAGAAACGTCTCTCATCTTCATCCTTTCTAATGTCCAGAAAGCAATTGGATGCCTCAAAGGTATGGCCCACCGAGCACCGACTTGACGAGATGTTGATGCGGTAGCCCAGAATGATAGCAGGGCCGCCATTGAGCATAACCCTCGCATGTGTGCCTTCCGATTCGATTCAAAGCGAGTATTCTGATGAGAAGCGGAAACAGTGACCCGCTGGCGAGCAGACCGACGGTATGTACATCGTTTGTATGATGTGATCGACTCCGACTAGGATTTTCTTTTTATCTTCGCCCTCTCAGTCTCGAGGTCTTTATCATGACAGTCAGTCCGCTGTTACCACCCAAGAGCCGGAGCTAGATCTACAGGCCTTAATTAATGCCATCAATGTTCGTGCTCTCTATCTCAATTCGACGTCACCTAACCCACCCAGAATCTAAGTGCTCCTCCTACCTCATCATCTCCACAAGTTCCTTTGGCGGTGACGAATGAACCGCTTGAGTTGGACATGGACACCTTGATCGGTGAAGCCATAGTAAGTGCCCGCGAACATGCCTTCAATAATGATCAACTCTGTTGTAGGCTATGAAAATGCCCTCATCTCTGCCTCGGGATAAATCTTTTAGGCCACTTTCCGAAACTTATTTCGCGGCTATGAGTGACGAGAATGAGCTGGGTCCGGAAGTTTCAGTGAAGTTTGCTGAGGTGCGTGTTGTGGATAAGCGGACAACTATATCCTGATGCACCTCGTCGAGGCATTGAGACCATCCTCCTCGATCTTGGTGAAAGACAGTTCTCGTCTAGCAAGCTCGTCGGCTCGTGTTCTATCAAGGAGCAAATTGTCTGAAATTGATCTTGACACTCTAACAAAGGAGATTAAGGTATCTGTTGTCCACTATCCAATTTTATCCCCTGCATATCTTGAATTCTTATTCTTGCACAGAATGTGAGTGGATCCTCTACTTACTTCTTATGTCCTTGCCTCATACGAGCTCTGATAGAGTGTACAGACCACCTCCAACACAATCCGACTCTGTAAGATTTGTCATTTTTGCTCTTCAGGGGCCGCTCCGGATGACGGTCGGTTTGCCTATGACAGCCCAGCCGGATTTTCCGGGAAATGAGGTAAGGACTGGACTCTTTAAACTGCCTACTAAACTCGGGCAAACGTAGGACCCAAATCCGGCACATACGGCGAAAATCTCAACGATTCATGAACAGTGTTTAGCAGACGAAAAGCCTTCGGGAAACATGAGTTTCGTCATTCGTTCCTCCTTAAATGCTGAATGTTTTCCGGACTGATACGGCTCAACTTCCAGGAGATCTGCTAGTAGCCAGTGAACGAGAGAAGGTCAAGAAGCTGTATGCACTGCTTCCAGTTGAGTCTACTGCATCTGTCTTACGCTCATGCCTTGCCATTCTGGACGCGGAACTCGCCCGCCACGATGATTGCAACCACGAAAGAACGGCGTTGGAAAGCAAACTTCAAAAGAATATACATAATCTCAGGATTGTGGCACAGTTGAGAGGACTAGAGGAGCTAGTGTGAACGCTTACAGGCCAGCGAAGTTCGGGAAAACGAGTCGCACTATGCTTTCACAATGCGATTCACAGGCTTTCTCAACAAAATGGACAATGTGTGAGTTTGTAGGTTGTGAGGCCTAGATCAAGGTTAGAGGTGTTGTTGTTCAAAGATTAAGTCAAGGTATGGGGAGGCATTGCCGTTAGAGATTTGGATGGGTGTCACCGGGCTTGATGAAGTTGTTTGGGTCTGCGAAGCCAAGCGATGAAAGCTGAGGCCTGACTTCATTCAATAACTAATGACTGGGGAAATTTCTAGATCTTAGTCTGTCGGAACACTGGAGTACGGAGTGGTGAATGATCTGGCGAGGTACGAATTGATCTGGATTCATGGGCACTAGGAAGGTGATTGAAGTGGGAATGATTGAACCAACATACTTTAGCATATAGCGAGTAGATTCAAACTCTCAGCAGTAGCGCTTCAATAGCGGCCAGCGCTCAAGTACTCAATCCTATTGGATTCTATCATTGATGCCTTTTCATTTGTCTCGCCTTCACCAAAAAATGCCCGTGCAAATTTTTTGGATTACTTCAACGAGGCGCAGCATCCGATCTTCAAACGACTGTGAACAGTAAATATCCTAGGATATCGCTCTTTACTTGCAAAAAAATTCCCTATACACGCAGAACGGTGGCGCGCAAAGGGCAAGGTGCCGACCAACTTGGTGAGACTTGCTGTGAGTTGTTGCCCATTCTTTGGAATCACACCACGGCCGAGCAACCTGGTTCAGATACTTTCTACCACATTCAATGTGTATTTCCAAACATCGGGCAGCTCCCTGTCGGTGATAAAAGTCCTATATGATATCTAACATGATGCTAACCGCCAATCTGTCTTGACATAGGCGACTAGATGTGATTCGTAGCTGCAGACTGCTTAAATCCTTTCCTATCTTGAAATGTGGGGGGAAAATGCGAATTTCGTCAATAGACTTTGGCGCTATTTACAGAGACTTCTATGTGGCTAGTAGAACGGATGAGTTACGCCTCTTTGACTCCAGTATTCGACATCCCTGTCCAGTGTGCAAAAATCTCAGACGACTAAGGAGGTGATACCTTCTGATGCCAGCATTTGGGATCCTAGAAAGGACGAAGATACTAGGAATCTTGTTACCGTCAAAGGCGTTTGCGATGATGGTGTTTGATGCGCGTGTGGGCAGGGTTTGGCTTTCGATTAGTGGGTAGCGGCGGGTCGGGATGATCCAAGTCATCGATTTCAACATATCGCAATGGCCCGGATATGCGGCGTTCGAGGGGATACGGAGTTATAGAATTGCTAATAGGCCGTACAGCTTTGAGAAGTCGGTGGTCAGAAGCCTTCAATCGAGATGAGATTTGGAATGAGACCCACGTTTCTGCCTGAGATAATCATAACACTCTGTAGAGTATATATTCTGAAGTTGGCGAGTTCTGTGCCCATAAAATTCCGAGTACTCTCCCAGATAGCCCGGAAAGTACGGTGCCACGGTTGTGTCTTGATAATTTAGTCGTCGAAAATTTTGAAGATATTTGAGCACTGGGGGTGCCACATCATCTCTGTCTGAAGGGTCGTTAGACGGAAGGTCAAACTATCGCGAACGGACTAAGTATATACCACGACTTGGGAGGTGTAAATATTGCGAGGTACGCCTAGCGGTTTGAGCAATAAACGTAAGATTGACTGTCGCTGGTCAGAAATGATCATGTCCGTTAACATATTTGCTCACTCATCATGCCGCAAACAGATGGAGACTCGTTGCAAGTCGCAAGAACGGGCTGACAATCCAGTTCAGTCCAACGAATAATGCAAGGAAGCGGTGCTCGAGTCGAGTTCGATTCCAGCAGGCCACAATTGCATTCTAGAAGGAGATTTTTGTCCAGAAGGTAACTAAAGAGTTCCCTCGCAGGCAGACGAGACCCATCTGCTCTGAGGGGCCTATACGTATTTCGGTCAGCCCGAACTAATATGATTGTTGGCAGATCATCCAAACCATGCGAGTTCGACTAGTTTTCCAACAAGTCTTGAGAATATCACTAGCTCTGGGTTGCGGCCTTGTAGCTGACTAGCGAATTCAAGACCAGCGTGAGAGGACATGATGGTCGGAAGTAAGGGTGCTCGCTTTTCGCCGCGAATAGCTACGTATGTGAAGAGTTTAAACGCCCAAGGGTTGGCTAGAAAATGGATACGATGACCATGGGCCTGTAGGCTGTTCAACTCTCCCGATGGTTTCCTGCATCTCGCCTCCAGCCCATCACGAGGTGGCCACACGAAATAGGGTACTGCTCTTTGAGAAGGCAAAGGTATTGCCCAAATTCATCGAAGACAGAGTTCCCCGTTGTTTAGGGTTTGTTTTTTCCGATGAGAGCACCTGGAAGAAGTCTAATCAACGAACTCAGACGCGGATTCTTGCGTAAAACGGACCAGTCAACCTTAATAAAGCTTTCCTCGGCTTTCTCGAAAGTCCTTTGACTTCTGCATGGGTCAGGTTGTTTCTCTGCGGGTAATGTTTCTTGTCTGTTCGCATAACGACTAGGACTGGAGCTCTCGAAAGAAGTACCCCTCATTATTAAAGCTATCGTTCGTTTGGAGACACAAGCAGTGTCTCAATGCCGACTGGATTGTGAAGATGCTCGAGCTTAGCATTGTCTTCCCTTTCAGAAGAGAAAATCAGCGAGAGTTGTGGATCATAAAGTAAAGGAAGCTGCGCCTCAGCAAGGAAATTCGTTGCTCCTGTGACGACCTGTCGAAGAAGCGATAACATTGGGCTCTCGTATTCCTGCTGTATATCCATCCCTGGCTACCGAGTTAGCGGCATTCATCATTACGCGTACTAGGCCCGAGGACTCTTACTCAGAAATGTAGGAAGGAGAATGGCGTTGAGCGTTGTTCCGTAAGTACTAAATGGCAACATGTGACATTGCCTTGCGCACGGGGCAATTCCAGAGGACCAAAATGGGACTCGCTTGGAAAGGCGCTAGACTAGACCCCAAAGTAAGAGAATAGCGAACAGTTTGTCATGCATATGTATTCACTAGCTTTCGCAGTGCAAGAAACATGGAAGAGAACTCAGACCAAGCGTACATAGTTCCGTGCTTTAGGGTACTGGCATGCTAGATCGTACGACATGGCCGCATCTGGCTGGCCATGAAGAAAGACGATGACCTCGGACTTCATCCTGACAGATATCAGTCCCTCGTCGAAGGTGCTTCCAACCATGAGCTCACCTTTCTCCTTGCGCTCTATTTTGAAAATTCTTGCGACGTCTTGCAAGATAGCTTCGGCCTTGACAAACGAAAACGATTCCGAGTCAGGGCCTGCGTTTGTGGACGACATATGATTTTGGACATACCAGGCCTCGATGGACTAAAATTTTTGGCGCCAGTTCGAACCTCGTCTGCGACGTGCCTTGGCTATCTCAGTCGCACGAATAAAAGTATAATGCAAAGAGCGCACTTGTTTGGCATGTCTGTTGGTATGAAAGCAACGGGAGCGCGTTTGGGATGTTGGAGAGGAGGTCCAACTCCAGGGATGAATTACATCATATACGACTTGCGAGGCTTCTTCTTTGTCATCCGCTTGTCGGGTTAGTGCTGACGGGTAAACGGGTAGGTTATACTTTTTGAATAAGGATGGCTTATGGAAACCATCCGCCAATGAAAGTCTCTGACATACCATGAAGCCGCCGATTAGCTCTTCTTCCTCGGGTGATGTGCCCGACTGTGTAGCCAAAGAGGGTGCTTCTAGGATAGTATTCGCCTTATCGAAGCAAAAACACGGTAAGAAGTGGACCGTGGAGACCCTCAAGTCAAACCTGCATTAGTGCTCAATCTTCGATTGGACTACAGCAGTAGAGAATACCTTTCCCGACCGCTGACTCCCATGGTCCGCCTATTTTGAAAAGCCACTACTCTCCGCAAATCATTTCGCAGACACATATCTGCTTCTTGGGTCTATTTCGCTGTTTGTGATGTCGAGTCCTCAACCAAGTCCGGAATGCGTTCCCGTCCCCCGCCAACAGCCACGCAATGACAAAATTGAAAAGAGTAAGCAAAACGGTGCTCGACATTTTCCAATACTAATTTGCTTGAAACCAGGCGATATTAGATGTCACAACTGCGATGTAACCAAGACACCAGTCTGGAGGCGAGACCCAGGAGGCATGAAGCTCTGCAATGCGTACGTGTTTTCAATAACCCGTGAAGAATAACAAACGACTCACAGACTAGATGTTTAATATGTATGTAGCTGTGGACTCTTCTTCAAGACGCACAAGTTTGCACGACCTGTCTGGATGAACGACGTCAAGAAGCGCGGCTCTGACTCGTCCGGCCTTTATTCGCATGTTCGTCCCTCTGATGGGCATCATGAAATTATCACATTGACGCCATCATTTACAGGACGCACTTGGTAGAGGTCAACGGCCGGCTTGTGGTAGTAGGTGCGTCCTTCGCCAATATACTGGTCAAACAGCCGTTGACCAGGAAGTTGCCTCAGTGCTCTCAAAAGCCAGGAGCCTGCTCCATTGCGACTCGAAAACAAAGATAGCCCAGGCCCATCGGCTCTCGACCCCACCTACTCTGAAAAGCATATGAGCTTCCATTACAGCTACGAATATGGACAGTCTAAACAGGAAAGGCTTGAGGGCGATGATTGTTGTGCAGTTCCTGAAAGCGTAGTATGTGAGGCCATCCACGAGGATCTTCCCAATCCCGACCACTTTGAGAGGGTCTATCATGAACACGCGAAAGCTCTCTTCAAGTAGAAGCTTTATATGCAATGCAGTCACAAGAAATTTGATCATTACAAGAGTATTGCGGATGAATCTTTGCGTATAATAGATAGACTTGTGCGCACCAATGCATACATAGTTGATGAAAAAACATTTCATACTTTCAAAGTTCTCATTATGAATTAATATTATGTACCCACCCATATATCTGCGGAGGATAACCTCGCTACGCACTCTGAATGGGCAGAGCGAAGTCTGATAAGGCAGCAGAAGAAAGGGAAATCCACTGGCGGACACTCGTACTGTTATATTAAAAACCTGAACACTGGAAGAGCTTGAACCTCCGAACACAATATTGGGATATACAGACATAAAAACACAACTTTTTAAACGAAACGGATCTGTTTTCTCTATGGCAATCTGTGTAGTAATAGAGTCTGAAGGGCTTGGTGGGGTGTTAATTTTCTGCGAAGGAAACAGTCTGCGAAGAAGCCCAATTTGCATGAACAAAATGTGAAATTGTTTGTCTGTCACTTTCACTCTTGAGACGAAGAGTCCTAGCTTAACTGAGACTCGCAATAAGTGAAGGCAAACGGGCGGGTTCCAGTCAAGCACCCAAAGGGGTGCCTGAAGTTATCAGCAACCAACGTATGATAGACGCTCTGACTTAAATTTTACTACTGACCACCTGGGATCGTAATTTGCCTTTGTTATTTCTATCTACATAGTCCCGTCGCATCGCGTCAAAGAGGGTCAAAGATCTTCAACTTGTTTCATCCAAACCTTAATGCGGGGAGACTCTTATGGTCAATAGGCAACTTGGCATATATTCATAATGCACTATATCAGTTGCGTCAGTCCCCAATTTTTCTTTCGAGAATGACAAGGCCCGAGCTGAGGCTGTCTGCGTCCTGACTCTGAGAACAGGGGCTGAGAACACGATCCCCACGTGAGTCGCCCTTGAAGATCACATGCTCTTCCTCGCCTGGGGTGACGGAACCTGGACAAGTCACGAACGGCTTGCTACTCTCTCTACTAGTACCTGGACTGACGATGGCAATTGTCCGAAGGTCATCTCGCCTGACAGCTACTGCGTCAGCCCCCTCTGCCAGTGACGATGGGATCCGACTGGATTGCAACTGAGGTACGCTGTTCTCAGTTGAACAATATATATTTTTGATCGACCTCTTCACCCACTTCAGCGTGCTCATTTGCGATGCCCAGCACCGAATCTTGGCTTACTGTTCCATAGGTGGCGAGTCATGTACCCGCACTTACCTGCGTTACTCTTTGTCCACCGCCTACGTGGACTCAGCGTTCTATTCTGCCTGATCAGCCACTGCGCTTCACTAGCTTCACTAGCAATATGTGCCTTCGGTATCGACCATGCTCCGTTCTCAGCCATAAGATCTTTCTAAACTATGTCAGCTTCAGCAGCAACTGCCATTCCTTCTGCAGGTTCCTCGGTCTCGGGCTCCTCTCCAAGATTGCTTAATGACTGCCCAGTGACCAATCGACCTCCAGCACCCATTACCAGCTTCGGAGAGCCGCGCCGCCATCGAGTGCGCAAGTACCCAACGGCTATCAGTGTTGGGGTTCCATCGACTCACTGACACCAGCACAGAAGTGCGTCTCCAGTAGGTCGTTTCCCGTGAATTTCTGCTTCTCACCTTGTCCGTATTTCGAGCGTTCTTATCACCATCCACTGAAAACACCCTACATTCTGGTTTCGTCCAAACGACCTGATTACTTTCCATTATTACTGCCAGCGTACCTTTTGCTCTTTGCTCTTCTGCCTACGCCCCACTTGGCTTCAGCTCTCCTTCGACCTTGACAACTTCATTATCATCCGCATCCCCTGACGACTTTTAGCCTCTCTTTCAAATTCCTTCATTCTACAAGGAAACTCCTGCGTCTTATACAATGTTGATAGTTGTTGCTTCCTTACGAATCTCAATTCAGTTCTTACTTCATATTAGGCCCTTCACTCTTCAAGATATCCTTAAATCCGCCAAGTGAGTGGTGCAGAGTGAAGCCTCATAGTAGAAGCCTCCTCGACGTCCTTCTCTCGCCTTCCTCTTCCACTTTAAAACCTCGTTCAGGCGAAGGTTTGTGCAAAGATAGCCCACACGTAGCACAAGCTAATCTCCACCTGCTTAGCTTGAAGCCTTTTCGGTCCGTGATGCCAGTGGGCGCCACCCCAGGTTGCGAAGATTGTGCCCTCAGCTACCAGCATTGTTTACGATATAAACAAAACCTCAAGTTTCTATTCAACGTTTCCTCGAAGTACGTCACGTCAAGTTTGTTTAAACTCGATGTTTCCCTCCGCTGCTTCTCTAGCAGCCGCACAAGAGCCACCTCAACCCACACCCTATAAAATGGCATATCGCCTTGAAGCATCCGCATCGTCTTTAATCTACGATGCAAGGACGTAAGTCTATCTCAGCGACGAATCTCGCCGTTCACCAATACCTGGGATGCGATCTTTACATACACAATTCATATCATTGTTCGCCGGTGGCTGTTCAACCGTCCAGTAATATGCAGGCCACGGAACCATCCAACGCGCAGTTCAAGAAGGGCTTGGAATGGGAAAGGCTGCTCATTTCCTGGTTGGACAAGTCAAATCTGCTCCTTAAAGTACCACAAAAACCTCTTGTGGCCGGTAGCCTGCTGGAAAACATCATAGCTGATGAAAGGAAACACTTTTTCATTGCGAACTTGACATTTCTACCACCACATAAGGACCTCAACCAGAGGTTTTCTGATGAGCAGTCAGTACCGATAAATTTTGGCTACGCTAAGCCCGACCTCCTGGAAGTCTCCAAGATCTCTGACCGTGTTCAATGGAGAGTTGTCGATATCAAAGCCTCCAAACATGTGAAAGTGAGTGGACTCATGAATTACAATGCTTTACGCTCACACCGTTTCTAGCAATCGCACCACGTCCAGCTTTATTTTTACGACCTGTGTCTGCAGTTCATCCTCCATCAATCGCCATATTTGAACACGGATATGGTAGGGGTGTGGTTACCGCCAGCTGACGGTATGATGTCCCCTTCGATGAACGACATCAAAGCAGTACGCATATCGCTACTGAAACCCACTTTGGACACTCTCCTCTTCAAACAGTTGCCCAAAGTCCTCCAATTGCCTCGCGATGAGGTGAACTGGCATTACAACGCCTTGTGTCAAGGGTGCCATTACGAAGCTGAATGCCGATCGCGCGCAGTAGTGCAGGGCGAGATAGGAAGTATGCCGAATATTTCTTTGGATGACGCCAAGACATTGCGCGATCTCTTACGCATTTCCTCCCCGCGTGTGCCGCACGAAGCAGCTCAGAAGATCTTGCCTGACATTGAAGAACTTCACAACCTCTTGAAAGATCGTCCCTCCATGGCTCGCCTCACAAAGGCAAGCCCCGGTCTCGTAAGGCGAGCAAAGGACATTCTTTCAATTCCAAAAAGGCCTTCTATGGCCCAGGAGTATCTGGAAAGCCCGGTCGTGGAGGCTGCTAGAAGCCAGCAAACTCAGGTGAGTTCTGTCATCTGCTACGGCCATCCTTGAGACTAAAGCCTCTGCACATTTCAAAGGTTATTCAGCGTCTTAATTACTCATGTCCGAGTAAAGAAGATATCGCAGTCGTCATATCTGTTATAACTGACCCGTCAGATCAGGCTTCCACTGGGAGCTATTTTGGTGTCACAGTTCACTCGAAAGATGATCAGATCACGACTCCCCCTGATTTTTTATGTCTCTCGAGTGACTTCGTTACGAAACTCGCCAATTTGCTACGCTTAATCGAAGGCACATCCATCAAGCCGCCAAGCTGCCAGTTTTACGTCTGGTCAAGCAGTGAACACGCATCACTCCAAAGCAACCTCATTAAAGCAGCCATCACTTCCACCGCCTCAAGTGACGATATAAGGCTATGTATCGGGGCTTTAATTCATGACACTTCAGTTCTGCAGACGGCGTTCCAACCGCTCTTGTTGTCTGGTGCTCTTCTCGACTTCGTGACGAAAGGCAAGCGGACGAAAGCCCAATACCAGGCGTGCCTAGAGCGCCTGGGATTGCCAACTTTGGGCGGTATCGAAGTTCTGCGTAAGCGGATAGTCAACGAAATTCAAAGATTTCAGAAGTCAGTCAATCCGGGGATTGGGGAGCGTCCAAGGGAGCTTGGACAGCTGGCTCGGATAGTCGTACTGAAAGCCGAGGTAGAGAGACAGCTCGCTCTGCCCGTACCGGGCTATTGGGACCTGCCAGAGTGTGCTTCGCTCCTCTTGAAGACGTCGCACTCTTGTCCCACGGACGATCAAATTTACGCGGCGTACAAAGCTCTCCAAAATGAAAACGACTTTCGGAAGCTCCTGTTCTCTCGCAATCATGTCATTTATCAGGTCTTGACAGCTTTCAGATCTTACATTACTACGGAGGCTGGGAGATCGCTTCTGCTGAATGACGCCAAGGTGCTTTCAAAAGAGTTTGTGGATATCTGTAAAGAGCCACATATCCGGAAATTGGTTTACATGCAGCAGGTCTGTCTACGCCCACGTATTCTGCATGCAAAGCCTCACTGTTAATACTTTTCAGTTCGAAGTCCTTGCCAAACTTACAGATTTGTGGCGATCGCGGATTGACGGCTGTCCCGGGTCGCCCGTCCTTCAGTATTGTGAGAATGTTCGGAGGCCTGACGGAGTGGAATATAGTTTCAAAGTAATATCGGGCACAATCGACAATCCGACGTCAGACGCTAGCGACTACGCTTTGTTTGACAAACTCCTTGTACAGGATATGTCAGATATCGAAAGTCATGGCATCTGCATCCCCCCTGAAGCTCTATTTAATGATCTCGCCGTCTCCGGATTGGTTTTCCCCCTGAACAAATCCACCATACATAATTGGGACAAGCAAGACCCGAGAATACAGGAAAGCCTTCTCGTTGCTGACGTACGCAGCGTGCGGAATAGTCCGGACCGGCGACAACCTATCGTTTCCTTATCTGTCTGGGGCAATGGAGAGATAGTGCTTGAAAAGGGAAAAACATACCGACTCTCTCCTCGTTTCGTCGATTTCAATACAAGGAAGGTTCTGTCTGCTCTCTGGGAAATTGACCTTCTGTGGGATTTCTCGGGAAATGTGGACGGACAAAAGAACGCCCACCATGGCATACCCTTTCTGCAGCTTATCGCGGACAGAAAGTCTTTCAGAAAATTTCCAATGGCCGAGCAATATGTCAAAAAAGAGAGGGGTATCCAAGCACTTTTCGAGGATCTCAAGACAATGGGCAACAATGTTGCTGCATCTCTTGTTCTCAAGTCATCACAGCATCAAGCCTGTCAGCAGATTTTATCAAACGAGTTATCAATTATTTGGGGCCCGCCAGGTAACTTTCCAGACAGACTTGTGAGTATTCGGCTG